>BHFT01055273.1:0-106948 GCA_004320025.1 Laticauda laticaudata | reverse complement strand
TTACTGTTGCTGTTCACTAATAAAGAGTTATTTTTTGGAACCCGGTCTTTTCCGGACGGAACAGTAAGTACCTGCAAAAACTTAAGAAAACAAATATTTATAATATTTATATACAAGCCTTGCCCAGACAGTCACAGGGCCATCAAGCCACACCCACAAATTAGGCCACGCCCACAGAACCGGTGAGCGGTCCCTGGCATTTAAAATTATGAAATTAGTGGTCCCTGAGGTCCAAAAGGTTGGCGACCCCTGATCTCGTCCATCAGCAAACACAGCCGCTCGGATTCTCTGGCGCTCCAGAGAAATGGAGCGCGCAGCCCTTGAGCGCCAGGCTGTCCTATCTCTTTAAGAGAGCGTTTTTATGCGCGTAGCTCCCAGCCCATCCCACCCGTGGCGGAAAAGCGAAGTGAACCTTCTGTGTTTCTGATGCTGGAGGATCCTGTTCAAAAAAACCGACAACTTTATAGCCTTGCTTCAGTCTGCGAGGACCGTCGCGCTTGCAGGACAGCTGGTCACGAAGCAGGAGCGGCCATGGAGGAAGGTAAATTCCCCACCACCACCACCACCACCACCACCACCAGCTCCTTCTGGGACGGAGAATAGAGCAGGGGATCGAGGGCAACTCGAGGATCTCCCCAGCCATCGCGTCTCTTTCGGGGTTTTTGCTCTCGGTTTGATCCTTCAAAAGTCCAGAAAGTGTATATGTCGTGCGCGCGATCCTGCCAGCTCAGAGCAGCCTCCATCCTGAAGACAGATTATCTCGCGTTTTTAGCCCCGATCCGAACGGCGCTTTTCCTTCCCTTGTGGCCCGCTGCTCTGTGGAAAGGCAGAAGGTTTGGGAGCAAGGAGGAAGTGCAGCAAGGGAGCGTGCTTGGGGGGAAAGCAGAAACCCTGCGCTCTGGGGATCCGAGGGGGGAAGCCTTGCCGTCCCTGTCGGACGCAGAAAGCAGCTCCGATGCAAAGGCGGGGAAGCTGCTGGTGGGACTTTCGTTTCCTCTGAACGTTTCCTACAGGCGGCAACATGTACGAAGAGCCGCAGGAGGGCGGGGGACCTCCTGAAGGACGCGAAGTTGATGACGCGATGAATGGACCTGTCCGGAATGGGGCAGATGTCCAGGTAAGAAAGCCCTTCCTTGCTCGATAACATCCAGGAGCTGGATGAGTTTGGCTCGCTCTTTACATTTATTTATTTGTTTATTCGTTCGTTCGTTTATGTGATTACAAGATAATAGGTATAAGTATAAACCTAGTGATGAATACATGAAATGGATACACACAAGAAAAAATACAAAAGAAACAATAGGATAGGGACAGTAGGCATGTTGGTGCGCTTATGCACGCCCCTGCCAGAGACCTCTTAGGAAAGGGGTGAGGTCAACAGTAGACAGTCTGAGGTTAAAGTTTTTGGGGTTTGGGGAAGAAACCACAGAGTCAGGTAGAGTATTCCAGACACTGACCACTCTGTTGCTGAAGTCGTATTTCCTGCAATCAAGTTTGGTGTGGTTAACCTTGAGTTTGTATCTATTGTGTGCTCTTGTGTTGTTATGGTTGAAGCTGAAGTATTCATTGTATGATTTTATATACTATACTTAGATTGGACCGAAGGCGGCGTAGTTCTAGGTTTTCTAGGTCTAGCATTTTGAGTCTGGTGGCATAAGGTATTCTGCAACGAGTAGAGGAGTGGAGAACTCTTCTTGTGAAATATTTCTGGACTTTCTCAACTGTGCTAATATCAGATACCTAACGTGGGTTCCAGACTGATGAGCTGTATTCGAGTATTGGTCTAGCAAATGTTTTGTATGTTCTAGTTAGTAGTGTGATATTATCAGAGAAAAAGCTTTGTAGGATTAGGTTAACAACTTTTAATGCCTTCTTGGCTATGTAGTTACAGTGGGCTCGAGCACTTAGATCATTAGAGTACTCCAAGGTCCTTGACAGAGTCTGGATCATTAACAAGGTCTTGACTATTCAGCTTGTATTTTATTTTCTGAATTATTTTTTGCCAATATGTAGGACAGAGCATTTATTTGTTGAGATTTGAAGTTGCCATTTATTTGACCATTTGACACATAGTTGAAGTCTTTTTGAAGGGTAGCAGTATTGTCAGTGGTATTGAATAACTTTATATCATCAGCGAAGAGAACGCAGTTGCTCTTAATGTGATCACATCGCTGCCCACCTCACCAGCTACAACTCTGGCTTCAGAAGCTAAGCGAGATGATTTCTAGTTGTAGGTTAGTCTGGGTAAGAAGTCATAAAATTATCCCAGAATATGACAATGGAAAATCCACTCACAATATGGATCTATCTGTGAAATTACTCTGTGACTACTTTGGCTTAAAGGTATCTTAGTTTTTTTGATAAATCTAAGGTAGCCATCCCCAACATGGTGCTCCTCAGAGATGTGAATTTTCAGCTTCCATCAGTTGCCAGACTGGAGAAGGTTATTCTGAGGAAATTGTCTTGTATAGGATGTGCTTGTCTCTGTATTCCGTTTGTGTAAAATGTTTACAGAGTTTAAAGAATGTAGCTTTTTGGGGGGAGAAGGACTGTAGCAGGTTATATTACCTTCCTCATTCTTATTCTTTCAGAACTAGTGCTGGAAAGATGGAGCCTGCTCCGTCTTACCGTTTGTATGTGTGTATGTATGTATATGAAGTAATATTTTGCAGTATGGCTTTAAACCACATGGCTGAAAAGTATGGCTTTTCACCACATAAATATGCAATTGTTTCTTACAAGTTGCAGCCTTCTTCAATGTCTTTTTTGGGGAAGTATTTGTTTTAGAGGTGGAATACTCTGTGGTATTTACCCAATGCATAAGCTGCAGTATTTTGTCAAGATGTTGGAAACAAGTCTTTGCTACTTTGCTATGTTTATCCCTTTATAAGTACTAGGGGGATATTTCACCCTTTGTTGTAACTAGCACTTTCATGCACCTTCCAAATTTGCTCTGAACTTGAGTCCTATGTTAGGAACGAAAAAAAAAAAAAGGTAAAAGTGGTAAACATGTGAATGATCATTTCTTGCATACATTTAAATACCAGAATGCATCACTTTAAAAGCAACAAAGTTAGATAAAGCTACCATTATCCATAGACCTATTAACATATTACCTAAACAATAAAAAAACCTTTTAAAAAAAAAACAATGGAGTTATTTGCAACCATTAGGGAAACAAATGTACATATATTAGATCTGATGGTGAAATGCCACCTAAGGACTTTTGATTCTCTTAAAACGCAAAGTTTTCTCTGCAGCAATGCCGTATGTAGTTTATTCAAGATAAACAACATTTTAAAAAGAAATTGAATGAGGCAGTGAAAATTCAATGAAGCAAAATAATGATTGGATATAGCCTTTCTTTGGCATCTGTTTCTGGAGAAGCCATCTGCATGTATTGTAATCATGCTAAAAGTTTTACCTATACATACATATGTACGCATGTGCTTGTATATAAGCTCCTCAACACTTAAAACTACTTGGATTCATTGCATGTCTTCCCCAAAACAGCCTTACATTGGAGAATAGAACTCTTAGAGTGTTACTAATCTTCTTGGCTGTAATCCTAGCTTTGATTGCAGGTCCCCTCCACTCATTTGTGGAATATGTCTGTGTGTATCTTAATAACTTCACCAAGCATTTTTTCCCAACTCCTTATGATGCTTCTGTCTTCAGCTGGAGGATTTTGTGGGGGCTCATGCAGAATACAATGAAGAAGAAGAAGAGCAAAAGTATTTCCGCCGTAAGCGTCTTGGAGTTGTCAAGAACCTTTTGGCAGCCAGCATAGCAGGAATGCTGACCTATGGGGTTTTTTTAGGTAGGCATTGCAGGAGTTACTACCATTCTTTCCTTCTGGTTTTTATTTTTATTTTTCTGAGCATCACTATAGTTCAGTTCTCACATCATACAGAACCATAACTTGGCTTGCTTCATTTGGGATTGGTGTGCTGTGAAAACCCAGTCTTTGTGATTTGTAAACCATAATCCGTGATTTACTGAAATGGAGGAATTCAGTGCTGAAGATGGAAGCTTTCTACAGCAACTGAATGACAGACCAAGGGCAAAAAGGATCAGTCCTAGAGTTTCCATGTTGTCTTCCACAGGTCTGCTTCAGATGCAGCTCATCTTGCATTATGATGAGACCTACCGGGAGGTGAAATATAGCAACCTTGGGCTACAGAATATTGATAGCAAAATGCTCTTGGGCATAAGCCTTACACCCCTTGCCGCATTTCTCTATACTCCAATATTTATCAGGTAAAGTTCTGTGTTTGATCAATTTTCTTTCTTTGTCATGTAGTCTTTGAACTGCGATTTTGAAGCTTTAAAAGCTCTAAAGCAGGGATGTCAAACTCAAGGCCCACGGGGCGGATCCAGCCCACGGGGTGCTTAGATCTGGCCCATGGGACCACCCTGGAAACAGTGAAGGACCGGTCTGTGATGCCTCTGCCAGAGAAAATGAAGTTCACAAGGGCCTCATGCTGCCCACCCAAGCTCCATTTTTGCTGGCAGAGGGTTGCAGGAGGGTGTCACAGCTGAAAATGGAGCTTGGGAGCCCGTTTTTGCTGGCAGAGTGCTTGGGCCACCCCCGGTGCCCTCAATATCGAGTTGGCCATGCCCACTCCAACCATGCCCCCCCTGGCCCCCTCAAGGTCAAACGCAACCCCAATGAAATTGAGTTGATACCCCTGCTCTAAAGCCAGACATTCACAACATCCAGAATCCAGGCCCTTTTCTTTTATCTTTCCAGATTTTTTGGCACTAAGTGGATGCTGTTCTTGGCAGTGGGCATCTATGCACTCTTTGTCTCCACTAACTACTGGGAGCGTTACTATACTTTGGTACCATCTGCGGTGGCAATTGGGGCTGCCATTGTACCTCTTTGGGCATCTCTGGGCAACTACATTCTCAGGTGAGCCAGATTGCCAAAATTAGGCTGGGAAGGAGAAACAAATACTGTACTACAAGGCTGGCTTTATCATATTTATTCAACTTTCTGCCAGCTTGATTGGTCTCCTTGGTGGTACTCTTCCCAGACTGAACTATATATTCAGGCTGTTTCACATTCTATAGATGGTAAGTGGGGAGGGAGGAATGAATTACCAACTCTTTGGATGTTCTTGCTATGTGTAAGTAATTCAGGGCTGCTCCCATGTGAAGAAGCGGTACATAGTTTAGCTTAGGCTTTACAGCAGTCTCCTGGGAATAATGGGAAGCTATGCTTTGTCCTGCCAGGCTAACCCATACTCTCTTTTTCTGCACCTCTATTCCAACAGGATGGCACAGAAATACTATGAATATGTGAACTACAAGCTGGAACATGTCCAGGAACAGAAACGAGCACCACGTGGTGCCTACAATTCCTACATCATTATCTTTGAGGCTGTCTTCTATG
Source organism: Laticauda laticaudata (assembly GCA_004320025.1). NCBI lineage: Eukaryota > Metazoa > Chordata > Lepidosauria > Squamata > Elapidae > Laticauda > Laticauda laticaudata. The sequence goes on along the minus strand of BHFT01055273.1, from coordinate 101,550 downwards.
GCTTTTTCTTTGTGAGAACTCTGCCAACTTATTGTTTTTGGGGGAGGAAGAGATGGTAGATAGCACCCTATGCTGTCCTCCCTTGTCAGCTGGGAAACAATAGCTCTATTGCTAAGCTCAACACTTCAGAAAGGTCCTTTGTGTGGCTTTTAATTTCCTTTTCTCCCACCACTAATGAAGGTGACAGCTTCTTCCATTCCTGTTTTCTAGTTGAGTTTTGTCTGTGCCCAGTTTCCTATGTTTTTCTTCTTGAAGAACTATATCTTCGAGCTAAACCACACACTTTTCGACATCAAGAATTGTGGTGAGTAGCTAAGAGGGCTGCTATAATTTGGCTAGGCTGATACAGAATTGGCTTTTCCTTTGGGAAGTCTTAATCACTTGTAGCTCTAATCTCATTCTCTTCTCCACTGCTTGTCCAACTGGGACCTCCACTTAACCCAAGATCTCTTCCTTTTCTAGGGACTGCAAGCCGTGGGATCCTCATTGGGTTCAACACCACAGTTCTCCAGAAATTGCCTCGCAGCAGTGAGCTCATCATAGTGGAGAGTGTGCTGATGGCAGTAGCCTTCCTCTCCATGCTTATGGTCTGTGCTGCAAAGATTTGTTTATTTATTTAATAATTTATATGGCCACCCAACTTGCCCATGGTGACTCCAGGTGGCGTACAGCATGAAAAATCAATAATATTGGTTAGCTAACTTTCTATTTTTAGATAGTGGAATTGCTGGCAAAAGCAATGCCTTCTATAAGACAGCTTCATTCCCATCTGGAATAATCAGTGTTGGTTGATCAACATGTTTCTGTTTTGCATGCGTTAGCAAGACATTCTGATCTCCAAGGCATTACACATCTGCAGGAGGATATATGTAAACACAGACACCGAACTAATGGCTATGCTGCTGCACCTTGACAAAATCTGACAGAACCGTTTTTCATATTTACAACCTTTGCAGCATCTCCCATGATCATGTAATCAAAATTCAAATGTTTGGCAATTGGTTCATATTTATGACAGTTGCTGTACCTCAAGGTCATGTGATCACCTTTTGCAACTTTCTGACAAGCAATGCAGAAGCCAGATTCACTTGACAACTGTGTTACTAACTTACCAACTGCAGTGATTCACTTAACAACTATGGCAAGAAAGAGCAAAACTCACTTGACAAATGTCTCACTCAGCAACAGAAATGTTGGGCTCAGTTGTGGTTGCAAGTCAAGGACTATATGTATTACAATTGTAAAGATGAGCAGAAATCATCTGTTTTTTTATTTTGCTTACAAAAGGGTAGCATTAAACCTGAGGATAGGTCTACCATTGAAAACACTAGTCCCCTTTTGGGTCTGTTCTCTACTATTTAGACAAATTTATCCAATAAGAGCGATATGATCTCAAATGTATTTCCCTGATCCAAATCATTTGCTTTCATTGATATGGGGAAAGTGGGAGAAAGTCAAGAGACCTACTTCTTCCCTGTCCTTGTCATTCCCACAATGGCCTTTTGTTTCCACAGGTGTTGTTTCTTTGTGGCTCTGCTTATCGCCCCACAGAAGAGATTGACCTGCGTAACATTGGATGGGGCAACATCTTCCAGCTGCCTTTTAAGCACATGCGAGATTATCGTCTGCGCTGCCTCCTTCTCTTCTTCATCTACAGTGGCTTTGAAGTGCTCTTCCTTTGCACTGGCTTTACTTTGGTATGTGTAAGCTTCTCAGACAGGAGGGATTGAGCGCAGTGAGGTCTGTAAGCTGATGCTTTCTTTCCTTATCTGTTACAGAACTATGGTGTCTGTTCTATCGGCCTGGAACACATGGCTTATATTCTCACTGCTTATGGAATCTCATCTGCTGTAGGCTCTACTCTGGTACTAACTATGCTGAGGCTGCCACGTCAAGTTCCCCTCCTTACTGGAGCTTCTATTCACACCATCATCTTGATTGCCCTCTTTTGCTGGGAGCCTCAAGCCAAAAATTTAGCTGAAGCACCCATAATCTACCTGGTTGCTGCTTTCTGGGGCCTTGGCAGTTCCCTCAACAAGACAGGGCTCAGCAGTAAGTAAATAATATTGCTTTGTGGTCACAGGTTCCTCTCCTGGAACAAACAGATCTTTGCTCCTGTTCTGCTCCAGACAAAGACCTGACCATGGTACTTGCTGGGCTCTCTGTGCAGCATGAAGTACATCAAGCCTCGTATGATGTACCACATGGTGATTAGTTGAATATTATGCTTTAAAAGCGTAATATTAAGTTTTTGAACTGTTTCTCTCCCAATATCTTCACTCTTCATTAACAGAGGATAGATTGTTTGCACATTGGGATGCTTTCTTGTTGGCCAGGTTCCCCCCCCCCCCCCCCNCCCCCCCCCCCCCACCAATCCTCTGTAACTTTCTAACCAGCTAGTGTTGGATTATTGATGAGAGTAAAAAAGAGAGAGAGAAAAGAGGAAAAAAGTCTCATGATTCTGATGATTTACCACTCCTTTTCTGTAGCACTTCTGGGGATGCTCTATGAAGACAAAGAACGACAGGACTTCATCTTCACCATCTATCATTGGTGGCAAGCCTGTGCCATGTTTGTTGTTTATTGCTGGTCTGGAATGCCCATGAAGGTGAGTGAGGGAACCAAGCACAAAAGAGAATTCTATAGATCTAAGGATAGAGCCAGTGGTGGGATTGATTTTTTTTTAACTACCGGTTCTGTGGGCGTGGCAAAGGAAGGATATTGTAAAATCTCCAGTCAGAGGTAGGATTTGCCGGTTCTCCAAACTACTCAAACTTTCTGCTACCAGTTCTCCAGAACTGTTTCAAATCTGCGGAATATCACCCCTGGATAAAGCACATTATTTTATTCTTTGGTAAAATGCAGATAAGATATAAAGTGGGAAAGGAGGAGAATTTCTCCAATCTAGTGTGAACCTGACCTGGGACGGGTGAAGTAATGAGGAAAACATTAAGGTGAAACTGACAGAAAAGATTACTCTGCTTGAGAAAGAGAAAAGCATTAGAAAGAAACTCAACTTTGCCTTGATTGTAATTGCATTCCTTCACACTTGGCAATAAAAGAGGAAAAACACTAAAGCAAGGCAAGATATTTTTTTGTGCAATGTTGAATCCTCTCTTCCTCCTAGACAAGTTTCAGGACAAAATACAGGAACAACTGAATTTTGCTGTTTGGTGACTAATAGGATGCAGTGGCTCAGTGGCTAAGACACTGAGCTTGTCAATCAGAAAGGTCAGCAGTTCGGCAGTTCGAATTCCTAGCACTGCGTAACAGAGTGAGCTCCTGTTACTTGTCTCAGCTTCTTCCAACCTAGCAGTTTGAAAGCATGTAAAAATGCAAGTAGAAAAATAGGGGCCACTTTGGTGGGAAGGTAACAGCATTCTGTGCGCCTTCGGCATTTAGTCATGCCAGCGGCATGACCACAGAGATGTCTTCAGACAGCGTTGGCTCTTTGGCTTTGTAACAGAGAGGAGCACCTGCCCTCTAGAGCCGGAAACAACTAGCACATATGTGCGAGGGGAACCTTTACCTTTACCTTTACCTAACTAATAGAGGCTTTTCCTTCCAGGCTAAATTATCCATCCTGCTTGTTACTTTGGTTGCTGCTGTGTTCTCCTATGTGTGGATGGAACGTAAGATAGCCCAGAGTGTTCCCCATCGTCTGCCTAAGATTCCCAAGCCTTGCCACAAAGTGCGAGGTTACCGCTACCTGGAGGAAGACAACTCTGATGCAACTGATTCGGAGGAAGAAAAAGAGGGTGAGCAGAGGGAGGCGGAGGCAGAAGCCAATGAACCTGATGGCCCACCACACTGCCCTGTGCAGAGGAGACAACATAACTATGGGGAGCCCTTTGGGGAAGACGTTGGGGATATCAGGGGGTAGTTCCTGCTTTGCTTTCACTGTAACCCTTACAATATGGGCCAAAGACTATGAATCTCAAGTGCCTTAGATTTCAACTTCCCACTACATCACTAACATTTTCTTCTTAGGATTGGTCCTGTAATGTTTTAAATTGGCCTTGGAAAGACTATGTGAATTATGTCCTTGGATTGCTTTCACGTTTAGTAAATCTGGGTCCGTGTTTTAGTCTGAAGAATGGATCATTTAAGTTCTTCTGAGCTTGGTTGTTTCCTCACAGATATTTCATTATCCAAACTAGGTAACATGAGCAGTGTACCGGGGAGTGAGATTTGCTCTCAATTTATATTCTAATGGCTTGCCCTGTCACTGTTGGTGGGAGTGGAGTTTGCTGGGTCATTTAAAATAGGTAATTTGTAATAATTTTTGGACTTCCCCCCGCCCCCTGCGCATGAACGCACAACACCCCAGCCCTGCCCCCTTACCTACACTGCGCATGCGCATGCCTCCCAGCTGATTTTCAGCCCGTTTGAAGTCATTTTTGCCCTCGGAGGTTCGAGGGAAACCTCTGCAGCCTCGAGAGGCTGAAAATGGACTCATTTCAGCACTTCTGGTATTTTCAGAAGGTCCATTTTTCGGCCTCTCGAGGCTGCAGAGGCTTCCCTTGAGCCCCCGGGGGGACGAAAACGTCCTCAAACGGGCCAAAAATCAGCTGGGAGGCAGTGCAAGTAAGTTTGGTTGGGCCTCGTGTGCTCGCACAAATGGCTCTGCATGCCACCTGTGGCACGCATGCCATAGGTTCACCATCACAGGAATAGACAGCTGGGAGTTGAATGATATGCAATGGTTGTAAATGCAGCAGGCTCCCAAGCACCCAAATTTCAAGTACATGATTGCAGGGACACTGCAAAGGCTGTAAAATTGGGAGGCAGCTCCACTATACTTCAGTCACTGAACAAATGATAATAAAGCAAAGACTATCTGTAAAGGTTTCCTTTCCCTTGTGAAAAACATGAATGAGTGTATCTTTTTTTAATACCTTGTAGAGACAAAATCAAGATAATTTAGAATTGGTGTCTTGTCTCTAAAGTCTATCTAAAGTTATCATCTTCCCTCCATCCAACCCTCCCCAAATATAACATGAAATACATGTAAAAACAAATAAATGCATATATATGTAAAACCTCAAGAATCTCAGGATATCTAGGAATACTTAATTATTGCCAAAAATGGAAATATATTTAGCATTTTTAATTTTTATAATAAATTTTATGATGTTTTGAATAAAGGATATGCTGAGTCACAAACGCTTGAATCAAAGATGATGGAATCTGTCTGTAATGATGTACTAGTTCATTGCCAGAGGCTTAGCTTCTCTGACATCCAGTGTTCATCCAGTAAAACCATATAGTAACTTATGCTGGGAAGGTTGTATCCACACTAGAGAAAGCAAATAGCTTTTTTTGTATGGCATATTCTTTGGAAATATTTTCTAATAGGATCATTTTTAAATTATGAGTGAAATTCCAATAAACTTATGATGCTAGAGAGTTGTTCTTTTTCTATGGACAAAGTATTTTATCCATAACAGGAAGCAATGCCTTTTTCATACAGGGAAGGCCATTACCTTCACTCACATCTATGCAAATTCTTTTTGGTCAAAACTACTATTCCACTAATAGTCATTGCTAGTATCTGTATAGCAGAATCTATATATTACTAAAACTCTTGTGCCTGTAATCCTTAACTGGGCGAAATGGTACATCATAGGGCAACAGTTTTTCAACCAAGTAGCTCAGACAGACTAGTTTACAAAATATGGAATCCATGACCCCCATGGAACTGAAATTTGGGGCAAATTTTATAAAATTATCATAAACATATGAGATAATAAAAAATGTCATAAAACATTTTCTATGGTCAACTCCTGATATTTGACTGTGCTATACAGTTCAACATGGGCTAATTTCAAGATAGAGATCTCTGGATATCTCCTAGAATTTTTAAGAAGTTTTTAATGAACTTTTCAAATGTATTAGAAACTATCAGACTTGAAGGTATTGAGGAATCTGATAAGAAAATATTTCTGAAATTGACCCAACCCAATAGGTCACAGATCATCTACTCACAACTAAAAACACACACACTCTACATAGAAATATTAATTACAGGCACATCACAAGAGAACTGGGAAATTAATATAAGACTGTACACTCATAACAAGCCATGTGGAGACAAAATTCTGGCACATAGAAATGTTACATTGTCTTTTAGCAATATTTTCTAAAGCCCCTAACAACACTATTGGGTAGTGGTCCCCAGCCCTTTTTGTACCAGGGACCAGTTTCATGCAGGAACACTTTTTCAAGGACTGGCAAAATCAATTCTTCCCCAATAGTAAAGGGCTTCTTGACTATTTCTTTACTAAATATATATATATACGATTATTCATTCTTTGCGGCCCACTATAAAATGATCCACGGACCGGTACCGGTCCAGGACCCGGTGGTTGGGGACCCCTGCTATAGGGCATATATTATAGGATGGAATTATATTTCCATATATTATGGAAATACTATAGGGCATGCTCAAAACAGTGTTTGAATTTTCAGTGTGCTTAGGTTAGAAAACATACTTCCTTTCTCAGTGAAGATTTTGAATGCAGTTTTTTTTTTCAAAGGTCAGATAAAAAGACAATACCTTCCTGAAAATAATTATTTAAAAACATCCCATCTTTATGACTTCCTAAGTAACTAAAAGCAGCTAACATACTAATACTCCTTTCTCTATTTTCTCCATAATAGCANATCCCATCTTTATGACTTCCTAAGTAACTAAAAGCAGCTAACATACTAATACTCCTTTCTCTATTTTCTCCATAATAGCACAAGGTTAGGCAGCGAAAGAGACTGGCTTAAAGCATCCATGACATATTACAACAAAGTCCCGATGTAAATGACCCCCCCCTAAAAAAAAAAAATGATTTATTTGCTTCGAAACCAAGTTAGTTACCTGACCCCTTGAAAGGTTTAAAATACTGGCAATGGAGCATTGTACATAGAACTAGTTTAAAGGGGATACTGTTTTGCTTCCTAAGTGACAGACATTTCCAACTCAGCCAAGCAACTTTAGATTGGAATCTCCTTCGGAAACGTTTTCATTGGGAGTATGGCAACTTTCCCGCTTGTTACAGAATAGCAACAGGAAATGCTTCCTCTGCGGGTTTCTAAGTGTTATGTCGGGTTTTTTTGTTTTTTTGTTTATGTGCGCAGAAAAAAATCCGGTTGAGTTTGGAGAAACAACTGCAAAGGCCCACTGGTTTTCTCCCTTCCAAAAAAGAACAACCGCTCTTTAAAAATAAACCGAAACAAAACAACCCTGAAACACATCTCGCTATCAGTCCTCTCATCCACGTGTCCCCTCCTGAGGTTGTCGGGAAACGGAGTCCTTCTTCCTTCCCAGGGACTCCATCCTCCGTCATGCACTGCACGGACACTGCGCAGACTGTGACGTCAGAGGTCAAAGCCGCTCCGTAAAGGCCTCTGGGGATCGGAGTCCCAGAAACCCCGGCGTTCGCTGCTATTCGGATCGGGGGCGGACTCCATTTCCCAGCAGGCTCGGCCGAGCGGAGCTGCGGACGCCAGAGTGAGCGGACGGTGCGGGGGCTCAGCCCGTCACGTGCAGTACGAGGTGCGTGTGCCGTTGATGCGGGAGGAGGAGACGACGGAGACGCCGACGACGGAGAAGGAAGAGGCTGAAGCTGCTCCGCGCGGGGGCTTGTTGTTGTTGCGGCGGCGGCGGCGGCGGCGGCGGCTTTCCGCGGCTCGGCCCGCAACGCTTCCCTGGAAGGCCTCCCCCGAACGGCTCGGCCGGCCACAACGATGAGCGACAACGATGACATCGAGGTGGAGAGCGACGTGAGTGCCTCGCTGGTCTCCCGCATCTCCCCCCCCCCTTTTTTTTCCTCCCCCCTTCCTTCCTTCCCCGACTGCGTCCGGGTTCTCTTCCCCTTCCTCCTCTCGGTCGCTCCGGCGGAGATTACGAGGCGACGGCGGGCGCGGCTTGGCTGAGCGGCGCTGACAGTGACGCCCGTCTCTCTCCCGTCTCCCATCTCTCTCTTGCTGCAGGAAGAGCGGCCGAGGTTTCGGTCTGCGGTACGTCTCTCTCTGCCTTCCATCCGCTCCATTCCCCCTTCATTCACGGACACTCGCCCCCCCCCGGCAGAGAGCGCGGCCCGGCAGTCAAAGCCTTAACCGGGAGGGGGGGGGGTTGTGGGGAGGGGGAGGGACAGCATAACTGGCAGAAGGGAAGAGGAAGGGGGAGGTCGCCTGGCCGTGTGCCCCCCTCGGAGCCTGGCCCGAGAGCCTGAGGCATGCAAGAGGGGTCGTAGCGACTGAGAGGCGGTGTCTGGTGAGCAGGGGAAGGCCCGGCGTTTCTCCCTGCGTTGGAGGAAAACTTTTTACAGGCCGGCCTGCCTAGTGGCGAAAAGATGAGGAGGAGGGCAGGGCCTGTCACCGTCGCCGGTCTTCCGGAGAGCCTCGGAGCCGGATGAGTGAGGCTGGAGCACAAGGCCTGAGAATGGAAAATCGCTTGTGTTTCGACGGGAACTTTGCAGAACAGGTCAGGTCGGGTGGGGTAACTACAGGTAGTCCTCGACTTACCGGGGTTTGCTTAGTGGCGGGTTTCCACGGCACTGAAAAATAAAAAATGACTCGGGGGGCCGTTTTTCACGCTTACACGACGTCTGTGGCATCCTCGGGGCCATACAGTCCAAATTCAGATGCTTGGCCACTGGTTCATATTTATGACGGTGTTGCGGTGTCCTGAGATCATTGGGATTGACGCTTGGGACCTTCTGACAAGCAAAGTCAATGAGAAATCCAAATTTGCTGAACAACCCTGTTCCTGACTTCACAAATGCAGTGATTCGCTTAACACCAGGTCAGACCGAATGAGGCTTACTGCTCACCAACATCAGCAGAAAGCCAGGCTGGTTATTTTGAAAGGAGGAACTGAGGATACCTTAGACCAGGGTTGTCAAACTGGATTTCTTTCAGGCCTGGATCAGCATTGTAGTGGTCCGCAGGCCAGCCAGGGGTGGTGGGAGACGGGGCAGACACCTCCTGCAGCATCCTGCCAGCCAAAATGGGGCATGGGGTGGGGGCTTGCCTGGCTTCTCCGTGCCCCATTTTGGCTGCCAGAGGCACCGTGGGCTGGTCCTTTGCAATTTCCAGCCGGCCTTGTGGGCCTGATTTAAGCACCCTGTAGGCTAAGTTCAGCCCACGGGCCTTGAGTTTGACATCCCTGCTACAGGAAACAGGAGGGAGATTGGCAGGTTAGTACTATGGTAGGGAAATGGCCCATGGAACAATGATTAAACATAATACCTTATACTGGTATTAAGTGTCGGCTGAATATGTTTCAGAGTGGCAAAGCACTCTCTAAATTACAGTGGCATCTAGTTTGAGAGATTTTATGTCTGTAGTGTCTCAACAATTACCCCTGTAGGCTGTGGAAGAACACTTTCTTCCTCCTGTTGTCAGAATTTAAGGAGTGAGAAAATGGGATTACTCTTATATTGGGGTTAAAATGAGCTAAGATTATTTTTTAAAAGCTGTGCACCACAGAAATTTTTCTTAAGTTAACTCCTTGTAACTTGAGATGTTGGATAATATCTATAAAATATTCATGATTTACTTGTAGAAAAAATAATTGTTTGTACCACTGATTCTGATAATGAATTGCAGAATCAAAAGGTACTCTTTCTTGAAATCTACATTGTAATCCACAACATCTTTCTGTGTACTGTTTGACTTGTGAATTACTTAGTGTTGTTTGCAATTGACGTATAAAAAAACTTAAAAACATAGTAATAGTAATAACAACAACCTTCTTTGTAACAAAGTAACCTAGTAATACCATAACAAGTTTTTTTTTTACCTTGCCAGGGGCTGCTGTTGTAGTGCAAGATGAAACATAGAAAAAGTTCTTTCTGTTTGCTTTCATTTTGCTCATAGCTAAAATATCATCATTGTGTTGCTGAGTTTTAAATGCTTGTAAATGATGATATATTTACTTATGGCCTGGTTGTTAACTTACAGAGTTTTATTTCCTATAGATAGATAACAATGAAGTGGAATGACTGAAGCATAGCCTTTTTTTAGCAAAAGAGTAGAGTGGTGTTAAGATTAAATAGCTACCATAATTAAATATAGCCAACTTTAATCAGATTTCATATTTTGAAATCAACATTTTTATTCAATAAGATTGCAAGCTAACTAGTTGCTATAATAAATATTGATTTGCAATTGGATTGAGTTTTTGTACACATGAAACATTTAAAATCTTTGGGGCATGTTTCTATACATTTGAAAAATATGTAAGGACATGTATGTTACTGTATATACTAGGCTTCAGATTTAAGGAAAAAAGATTCTTTGGAATGGTGTATGCCTTCTCTACAACACCTTAAAAACATTTCTCTGGAGATTGTGTTCCAGCTACTTGGAGGATCCTGAGTGTTCCTAGAAAAACATGAAACTACATTAAAGAATTGTGACAGGTGCTACACGGACAGCCTTGCTTATTTAGAAGCATTTTTTATTTTCAAATCTGAAGCCCTTCGGAGTTATGCAGTTCATGCAACAGACCTAAGCAAGAATATTCATTTAAAGACTGCAGCTGCACTCCTGCACACAGCAAACTGGAAGTTAAGGCCATTAAATAATAGGAATAACTTCTAAGTAATATGAATAAGATTGTGTCATAAGTGTTCAAAAATTTATAAGCACTAAATATGAGGTTTTTAAAAAAACCTTGGAACAGGATGGAAAATAATACTGTTTGATTAATAGCCATTAAAAACCATACCTTGGGAATCAAACCATGTAGACTGCATGTTTTTTGTCATAAAAGAGTAACATTTAATTGATTCTATTATCTCTGGGGTCTTCCTAGTTATTGATTTCGTTCCAGAGCTCCTCTGACTGGAATTCTTTGAGGAGCTTCCGTTGTCCAGGTTGATCAAATGAATTTGCCAACAACTCTTTGCCTCCTGAAAAATTATTCTAGGTAGTTGCAGATTTCCTAAAACTAAGTTTGGCAGGAGAAGAATTAAAAATTTGGGTTGGCTAAAAATATTTTACCTCTACATTTTTCATTAACAGGAAGATATCCTGGATTACATTTCCTTTTATAGTAGAGCCCTTTCCTCTGGGCCTATAGCCCAGAGTTCTTTGGGAAGTCAACATTACATCTTGTTTTTGCCACTGCATGTTTCCCTTTCAGGTTACATTTTTCTATTTGTCTTTGAGGTAGAAATATACCACATGAGTTAAGATGTCAATATTTATATCAAATGTCAGTTTATTTTGTTCATCTGGGTTAATTGTTGAATGGATTATTACCTATGTTGAAAAGGAAGAAATAATAAAGTGCTTTCTGTTTTCTTTCTGATATATATTACTAGTTTCATAATAGATTTACAGTAGGACAGATTTAAACTGCGACTACTTCCTTTTTAAACAGTGTGGTCTGAACGCTTGGGCAAATAGCTTAGCGATGAACCGAATTTAGGTTGAGACACCACTGAATGTGTTGCGAAAAAGGAAAAAATGTTTTGAAAAGTATAATTGTTATATTGATTTTACTAATTATTGAAAGATGAAGTTTATTGAAGTTTATTTTGTGGATGTGTATATTGAATTTAAGATAATATTAAGAAATTGTGCTAAGAGAAAAAGTTTGCTATTCATGCTGTATAATACTTAATTGCGTTCAAAGTGCTGTATGCATCCTAGTAGTGTCTGAAGCATCTCTCTTATTATATTAAGGCAAATCCATTGAGTTGTAATGGAGTTAGATTTAAATTCCTGGCACAGCACTAAGGTGATTTCAGGAGTCTTGGAGTTTTTTGCTGGACAAAACAAATAAAATTGACCTAAGTGGCCTCTGTGGTCTCGTTTGAAAGATTTAATTTTATCAGTTGACAATGTTTGTATACTATATTTCCAACACTGAGAATGAACTTCCATTAATGAAAGAACAGATTTTAATATAATAACTCCTAGAAAATGCTTTGGATATAGTACTGGTTGACACAAAAAAAGAAAACACATGGCATCTGAACAATAACAGAGTTGTTTACAGTATGTAACCTTTCATATGTTTTTATTACTATGCTTTGACTTTGCTTTAAAAATTAATGAAAAAGGAAAAATAATTGGATAGACAGTGTAGACTATATGTATGACTATGCATTGCTTCAATCATAAAACATGATTGTTTTAATTTTTTATATAAATAAAAATAAAAATTTCATATGTGTGTGTAAGCATGAGAAATGTTCTGTCACAGAATATTCAAACTTCCAAATAATATGTCATTCCAAGTGGTGTAGAAATGGGTCATTCTATTTGTTGGAGCTCTTCCAGAGGATTTGTAAATTATTAGTTCTAAGGCTGAAGTGACCCATTTTAGTTGCATGTGTATGATTCCATGATAAAATATTTTATATTGCTCTAAAGAAAAGTTGGGTGGCATTTCTTAAGTATACTTTAAAGACAAGCAGGCCATTTTTTGTATAATACTGAGAACAAACTACAAAATCCCTTCTAGTATTAAACTTAGAGGAATGAATATTTGAATTAGACACTATCAAGAATGTTAATAACATCATTATTTTAAATAATTGAAAAACTATTCATTCTTATGTATAGGTACAGAATTAGGAGTCTTAATTTTTTCAGAATGTATTCAGCAGATTGAAAAAAAATAACCTGAACTATTTCAAAATGGACAATTCCTGTGCTTGATAAATAATACCTAATATTTCAGAATCATACTATAGCTGGATGGCATCTATTTTTTCCCTGAAAACAATGTCATCCCTGATTATATTTATCCACCTCATCTATTCTGACCTCATCTAAAATCAGCATATGACAGTTAGGATCAAACGCCCTTATAGGTAGTTCTCGACTTAGGACCACAACTGAGCCTAAAATTTATGTTCTTAAGTGAGAATTTGTTAAATGAGTTTTGCCCCATTTTACAACCTTTCTTGCCACAGTTGTTATCTGAATCACTGCAGTTGATAAATTGGTAACCTAGTTAAGAGAATCTGGCTTCCCCATTGACTTTGCTTGTCAGAAGGTTGCAAAAGGGAATCACATGACCTCGGGACAGAACAACAGTCTTAAGAAGGAACCAATTGTCAAGTGTCTGAATTTTTATCACATGATTGTGGGATGCTGAAAAGATTGTAACTGAAAAATGATCGTAAGTCACTTTTGTCAGTACTGTTGTAAATTTGAACAGTCACTAAATGAACTGTTGTAAGTCGTAGACTATATTTCTGTTCTAATTTGAACATACATAAAACTTGTATAACATACAAGTTTGGTTATAAACAAAGAGCTTCTGCTGCCCCCCAAAACCCCAACCCAATGTTGATTTCTTTCCTCGCTCTCTTTTCATGCCAGGAACTAAGTTCCTGGACAAATTATTTTGAAAATAGCTGATAAAAGTAGTAATGGCACTAGGCCACCTCGCTCTGATGAATGGAAGCCAGTGTTTTTGTGCTCTCCTTATTCATCAGCATCTAGCATGGTTTCTGCCAACCAGAACTCATTGGATTAGATTTGGCAGCTTTTCTTAAATGCAATTTGCTTGCTCTCAATTCTTGCCAGTAATTCATTACAGCAGAGTCAGGTACGATATTTGACTATAGCTGGTTCTGTTTTTACAAAGTAATTATGTATAAAAACAGGACAATTTAGCACACTATAACCAGCTTTTATTGTTTTGATAGTGAATCAGACTGCTGGAGGGTGGGGGAGTCTTCTGTTGGGTTGACTTGATAAGTTGGTACAATTTCTTTAATGCCCTCCAAAATTACAAACTTTGGAAGGAATGACAAGTGGTCTACTTTATGGTCAAAGTATTTTGAACTGGGAATAAGGGCACAATAAGAGCTTCTAATAAGCTACCATGCATGCCCTTTTTATTAATGAGGCTATCTAAAGTTGCCTGTGCATTTCATTTTGCAGTATAATTATTGAAAATGCCAGCATTGTCAGGATTTGTAGATGAAATAATACAAGAATCATGTGTAATGAGGTAGTTTTATGCAGTATAACTTTTTTGGTTTTTTTAAGGTTCCAGTTAAAATGTGTTATTGTAATCTATTTTCCAGCTATGTCACATATATTAAGTGGATCAATTATTACATATGAGGTTTAAAAATTGTGATTGCTATGGTCTGCAAAAAGATTTCCTATGATTGCAGCATATACCTGTGATTACATTACATACATGCAGTCAGTAATCATTGCTCTCAATTTTGCTCCTTTGGTGGATTAATCACCATTTTGCATTTATTTCCAGTTGATGGTACAATATTGTATTTGATTAAATCCACTTAACACCTGAAATAATTTTGAACTCTAGCGTATAGTTTGGAAGTTGGAGTGAAGAATCTGTCTTGCTATTTTCCCCCAGCTAATTTGCTCTTTTAAAGCTATTTGGCTCAGCTATTAAATCATACCTTTAAAATGTTATATAGTGTATTTATGTATGTCACTTTCTATTTGTATTCAGATGAGAAAATTCGTGATTTTTAGTTTCAAATTGTTAACAGTTTTAAAGCTAGTACACTTTTTTATGTTATGGTCTTAATCCACACTTGTAGGAAATTTGTGAGTTTCAATCCTGATTCTTGTTCATGGATATAATTTACTCAGGGGATTGGCTTGTACCATTCTCCTTTTATGATTTCTGCTGCATAATAGATCCTGGCTTGATCTTGGAGTTTAGTGTGTGTGCTAGCAGTTTTCCCTGATCATCCGCATGTTTTTTTTCTTAGTGTACATGGTGAAATAAAACTTGTTGAGCCACTAATGAGTATCATTTACTTCAGCTACCTTTTTGTTGTTTTTCTGCTTGTGGGCATAAAGAGTTTCAAGTAGCTAGAGTACTTTGTCTTTTCTGGGTCTTTCAGTAAGTATATTGTGGAGAAGTAATTCAGAAGACAAGTGTTGCTTCTTAGTCTGGTTCCACCTGTAAATTCCTGTCATGCTGAACTGAAGGAAACAGTTACAGAAAAATATCTTGTACTTTGGATTTGGGGTCCAGTCACACCCAGAGTCCTTTTACATCTATGGATAGTTTCTGTGCTCAGAATTGTCTGTGGGATCATTTCCAGACCTTTGTAACTCAAGGTTATGATGTTATTTGGAAGCAAACCATCCACTCATCATAATTTGATTTTATGTTGCCACCTGGATTCAAACAGCAGTGATGATTAAAACAAAAACCAATAGTTGTAAGCAGAAGTAGAGTGATGGAGATATATTTTCTGCAGAAACTGAAAATTTATTTTTTTCAATTTGAGATTAATAATTAATTTTCAACTAATCTTAAAAGAAAATTAAATTTAAAATGAGCTAGATTCTTATCCATTGAACCATTTTGGTCCATATCATCCTCTGCTAGACGTATTAAGTATTTTTATAACATCCTTATAAAGGAAGACAAGTAATTGTTTAGATGGCTCTATGAAAATTTGATATGATAAGAAATGGCTAGTGATGTGTTGAATTTATTTAGTGATGGTCTGCTACTTGGAACATGATGACTAAGATCTGGATTAATGTGTGTCAATTGTTAAACTGATAGTTTTATTGCCCAGGAATTCTTTTAGCAATCTTTGAAACTTTGCAGTTACTGTCCCATTCTTTACTGTTCATAAATTCAGGTCAAAGAAATTATTCTATTTATATAGAATATATACATAAAATAACTGCAAAATATTTATGAAACATTAAATTTTAAAATTAGACACCAAATCTTAAGAGTACAATTATCATACTGCATCTAAAAATCAAGTAGTTCTAGTAGCTTTATAATGCGTAAATGAAAAATTTTGAATATGAACCTGATAATATAGCTATAACAGTTTTTACTCAAAAGTTTTCATGTATGCATTGCATCTGTATCCTTTACAAACAAAGAAATAAGCCGTTGCAACTATCCTCCAGCTCCTGATACAACTGTATATATCACAAAGTCTACTAATCTAGAACTTGAGCATATACAGAGTTACTTGGAAGCTTTAATTTATAGATATGCCTATGGTGATTTCTGAAAAGAAGATATATTTGAACTAATTAAGATTCTTTCAGGTTTCCTGCTGTGTTTAGGAAGTTTGGATGAAACCTCTATTTGTTCATTTTTCATTGTGAGCCTTTTCTGTGGAATAATATCAAGAAAATAGGCAGTGCTATTTGGAATTAAAATAATTTATTCCAGGGAGGAGATGCATATCTGAATGAATGTGACCAATAGAAAATGTTTGACAAAAGCCTTTCTTTTATTAATCAAACTTATTTTTCATGATTGCAGTTGTCCTGAATTGTTTAATTTTGTTGATGATAATTTTGTTGACCAATTCATTTCTTTGCAGGGCTTTGACTTCCACAAGCCTTCCTTTTTCCTTATATTTCAGCGATGTAGAGGAAACCTCATCTTTTCATGCCTAAAGTAATACTTGATATTTGTTGTTTTATTTTTAATTTCCTAGGCTGACAAACGTGCTCATCACAATGCTCTAGAGCGCAAACGCAGGGACCACATCAAGGATAGTTTCCACAGCTTGCGGGATTCTGTACCTTCACTTCAGGGAGAGAAGGTGAGTTTATTGAGAGAAGTGATATGCTTTCCGCGCACTTCATTGGACACAAGGAAGTTGCATCCAACCCTGTTATTTTTAATAACTAAACAAGAAAGGACCAGGGCTAGGAGACAATTCTACAGGGTCCTAGGTAGTCTTCTGGAATAAATATCCTTGGTTCTTTGGTTTCTTTGGTTTGGTTTCTACTTTTTGTTATGTTTTTAAAAATAAAAATGAATTATACTGTAGTAAGTACTTCATTTAATTATCAATTATTTCCAAGTAACTGAACGTTTTTCTCTTTTAAGGCTGGAGTGTTTTTCATGCAGCTATCTAGAACTGATAGGATGTTACATTTCTCTACATACGGATAGCAAGATATTTTAATATTTTATGAGGTGGTTAAAAGTTATTGCAGGTTATTCATTTTTTGCACCGGCAAACATTTATTTAGTTGAAAGTTTAAGGCTATAAAAATGAATTGCACATGAGACAATTTATAACATGGCTAAACAAAAAGAAGAAGTAGAAGGGTGTCCTGCAATGAATCCTCAGCATTTCCCCCCAGCCAGAGAGTTCTATAACTCTTCTCTCCCCCTCTGATGGAGCTATCAATGGTATGCACAGTAATTTCAAGTTCTATCTTGCCTATGAACAATTGTTATTGTTTAATTTGTTGTATTGTGTTCTTCATATTGTTTACTCTGAATGCAAGCTATAGCTTGTATGTAAAGTAATTAAAGTAGCATTTAAATGTATGGCTTAGCAGCCTTCAACTTGGATAAGAGAAATACATACTTAAATAAAGTCATTATTTGACTTAATCCCAAGATTTTAGAGAATAAGTGCTTTCCATGTAATAGTGAGACATTTTTTTAGAATTGTGAAGTACCTTGGATCAACACCAGACTGGTACATGTTGTTCAGTTCTTCATTTGGTAACTCCTTCCAGTAAGCACAGCGAAGAAATCTGGATGGCTTCTCTCTATGGATAGCTCCTCTGGATGACTTGTCATCCAAAAAATTTATCTTGTTTCTCTTTGAAGTCAGACGACAAGAAGAAACTATGGCTTCTGGATATGATTTATTGAGAAAAGAATAAAAATTTTCTTGTTTTCACATCATGAACGGTAGTTGCTGGACATTTCTAATGGGTGCAAACATCAGTGGTGTTTAACACATGGGTTATTTTTCTTCTGCTTTATTTGACATAATGTTAGCAAATAGCTTTTGATATGGCTGGGAAGCTGTCCCTAAAAGAACAAGGAAAAGATATTCTGTTAATCATCCTGTCTGAGTTGACTGCAGAAGCTTATTAAAAAATAGTTTACCTGGTAGACAGCATTTTTATGTATAGTCACCTCTAATGACTCTGTGTCGTAGACATTGTCAAGGCACACCTATGTATTAATCATGTTGTTTAGGAAAAGTTTTCAAGACTGAGATCTGATACCTACATAACTTGTTAGCTAAAATATGTGGGTAGACTTTCTGCTTTTTTATTCCTCTCCAAGATGAACGCAAGCTGCTATGTGCTTAACACGGGAATTTTACAAGACACTGCTGAAAAGCTTATGGCAATTTTGGTAAGAATTAATGAATGAGTTTGACAATCATGTTATATAAATTGCTGGTAGAATGAGGTCCACATTATACATAGGCCTCAGCCTTTTGCCAAATGAAGAAAAACCATTCACATAAGATTGAACAGGAAAATCCCCCCTGATCTGGCCTTTTCTCATACAGAAAATGATATTTTGGTATAAATAATTACTGCATGCTGGACTTTTTCTTGCTGGAAAGATTGGGCAACCAGAGCATTGCTAATCTTGATGCACATACACATTGTTGGTCAACCTCAGCACATATTTATATCAGTGTTTGTGTGTGTGTGTACTTATATAACATGCATGCACACTAAACAAGATAATATTCCTGGTTTTATTGGTTGACTGCATATTCTAATGCAGTGATTCTCAGCCTTTTCTTCACCCCTTTTAAATATCTTTTGTGGCCACACACTGTGGCCACAGACCACCAAGAATTAACTTAAGATTTAAATCATAACATTTCTTCAAGTCTTCGTAGACCCCCTAAGATGACATTGCAGCCCCCCCAGGGGTCAGTGGACCACAGGTTGAGAACCACTGTTCTAAATGACTCATAAGAGATATGTGTATATAATTATGAATTAAGTTTGCTCAAAATGCTAATAATTTGCTATGTTAATTGAGTTACAATTAAAAATAATGATCACTTTAGCAATTTAAATTATGAAATAAGCAAAATGTTTTACTGTGACCTCAAATTGAAAGAGTCTCAAGAAATTCCATTCCAATGTATCTAAGTTCTGACATAAGAAAATTCAATTTTATTTTATTTTTTGTCAGAGAAAAGAATCAGGCATTTTGTTCTTCATGTTTTGTCCTAAGTTTTGCTAAGTGCTGCCTGGTAGTTAAGAATGCTTTTTGCAGTTTGGATTATCTGTATAAATAGCTAGAGAACTGAACCCCATAAAGAAACAAAAGTGGATCCACACAGCTTGTGAACAGCATTACAGCAAAAAAACAAAAACAAAAGCCAACTCCTCTTGATACTAACTTGAGTTTATTTATAACACAACTTGTTTATTTATCCAATTTACATAGGCACCCATCTAACAGGCAAGTGACTCTGGGCACCATAGAAGAAAACTCTGCACTTTTACATTGAATAGGCTGGTTTATTCTGCCATAAGAAACAATGATAATTCAAAATAAGACATTTCCTCTGTTATTGACAGTTGAATTCATGTTCAAGCATACATGAATACAGCTCCTCTTCTCATTTCTCACATGAACATATGAAGCTAGTCTGTCCCCTAACAAACAGGGATAGATCATAGAATCATAGGACTGGAAGGGAAGTTGGAAGTTTTCTAGTCCAATTCTCAAGGCAGTAGTCTTCATACCATCACAGACCAATGATTGCCCAATTTTTTCTCCATTACTTCCAGCAATGGAGCACTCACAATTCTGGGAAGCAAGCCATTCCGCTGCTTAATACTCACTGTTAGGGAATTCCTCCTTATTTCCAGATTGACTATCCCACTGATGCTTTTTGTCCTGTCCTCAGGTGCTAAGGAGAATAAATCAGTGTCCTCTTCCCTGTGGTAGTCCTTCATATTGGAAGAAGGCTATATCTCCTCTCAGTCTTCCCTTCGTTAAAGCTAAACATACCTAGTTCCTTTAGTCATTATTCATAGACTCCAGATCCCTTATCATCTTTGTTGTTCTTCTCTGTACTCTTTCTAGGGCTTCGGCATCTGTTTGTTTCGTGATCAGAGCTGCACACAGCATTCTCAAAGGAGGCCTCACCAGTGTAGTATAGGGGAGTACTACTTCCTTCGTGCTGATACTATCCTTCTGTTGATATAGCCCAGGATTGTGTTGTTGTTTTGGTAGCTGCAGCACACTGCTGACTCATACTTAAGTGATGGTCCATCAGGACACTTAGAATCCCTCTCACAGGCACTACTGTTGAATCAAGTACTGTCTCTCTTGTACCTGTGCATTTGATTTTTCCTGTCTAGGTATAGGACTTTTCTCACTACTGAACTGCATCTTGTTGGATAGGGCCCAATGCTGAAGCTGATCAAGATCCTTCTGAATTTTGAATATGCCTTCCAAAGTGTTAAGAATTTCCTCCAGATTTGTGGCATCTGCAAATTTGATGAACATCTCTTCAGTCCCCTCATCTATGTTATTTATGAAGATATTGAAGAGCACTGGGCCCAAGACAGAACTTTGAGGAACCCCCACTGCATACTTCCCTCCACATAGGTATTGTTCCATTAAAGACTACACACTGAGTGCCGTTGGTCAGCCAACTTCAGATCCATCTGGTAGTGGTATTGTCTATCCCATATTGTTCTTATGTTAGCAAGAAATAGGCTCCAGCCTACTTTATTGAATGCTTTATTGAAATCTAAGTGAACTATATCTACCACATTTTCTTGGTCTGCTAATTTAGTCACTTTATCAAAGAAGGCAATAAGATTTGATTGATATGATCTATTCTTAACAACCTTAGCTACACCTTCTATTTTATATTCAAATGCCTTCCTCATTGTTGAAATCATTATTTTGGATCTTATGCTTTGGGATTATTCCTAGAAATTGGCTTCCTTCTCCAGATTTAGTTCGGATAATTCAAGCTGTTTTCCAAACACATTTTCCCCAGTCCTTGTGAGATAGAGCCTGTCTCTTGCCTGGAACCCATCATGTAGGTCATGGGTGTCAAACTTGCCGTGTCACATTGCCTTCATGTGATGTTTTGTGACATTTTTTTCCCTTTGCGGAACAGGTTGGTGTGGCCTGTGTGTAACCACAGGCCGTCAGATTAACACCCCTGATATAGGTGGTGTAGATCATTGTCCAGAAATCTAAAGTTTTCTTGATGGAACCATCCCATGAGCCATCAGTATATTTCTGAAATCCTCCATTCCCTCATTGGAAATATGGATGAAAATATCACTTGTGCACCTAAGTCTTTTGCCTTCTTGCCTAGTTCCTTATAACTCCTTGATTTTTTTTCAAGCTCTTTTTGGTTAAATCATTTGTCCCAGCATGAAAGATGAGAAAAAGATAATTCATTACTTGGATAAATGTCCTCATATCCTTCATCTTTGAACCCGATCTGCAGTTTGTTGATTCTGTTCCTCTGAGAAGTGAGTCACCAATCTATCACATGTCTTTCCTCTTCAGGACACCCAGAGATTCCTCTTTCCTGGAACAGTCTGGGCTATTTTTTTTCCCTGTTGCTGGATAGTTTTCTCGGGGTGGGGTGGGAGCTCCAAGTGACATGTGGCCGTTCTTTTCTGCATTTCCATTTTTTGTGGTGGTTATTTCTTCCTTACTATGTTAAGTTTCTAGAGATTTCTGCTTTTTCCAGAAACTGCTCATTTTCATGGATGAGTGTCAGAATGGATATATGTTCCTCTTAACCTGTGGATTTCAACTCCCAGTATTCTTGAGCAAGCATGGCTGGCTCAGGAATTGTAGAAATTGAAGTCCACAAGACATAAAGGACCATACTTCTCCACCTCTGCTCTAGACCTTCCACGTTTTCCTCCAGCAATTTGATCAGTTTGCACTTGGTGCACATATAATTGAAGTTCTCAGGCAGGAATACAAACATAGCACACATCTTGCAGGTCACCACAGTACCTCTTTAACAGTTGTGCATATCCAAATAGATATTTTCCTTGTAGACTTCTGATTTAGATTCTTAGTTGCAAAATTTAGCATGCAGGTCATTAATTTGATCCAATGAGATGGTCCCCTTTATTCACAGTGAGCTTGTCACTCTCCCAGAATCTTCTTGTGGTATGCAATTGCTCCCAAAGAGCCAGTTTCCAAGCCACTAGTTTGATCCAATGAGATTAATTCACACTTGTCTATTTGCTCATGGTGAGTTCCTCTTCACTGTCTTAGAATCCTCCAAAGGTATGCAAATACACCCAGCGAAATAAATATGCAGAAGCAATTTGCATTGTGAATATTTGAGATTTTAGTTTACAACTGTCAAACCTAAGTTCTAATTCGATAAAATAACAGTTAAAAATCATATTAATCTAAAACAATTACAGTTGTTTTTCCTGATATTCTCAGCTGAATTAGCAGTCTAGAAAAATAGTTTTAACTGGTTTAGATAGATGCACCTAGAAATCAGGAATAAATTGATCTCATCAGTGTATCAGAACTAATATCCTATTAAAAGACTATGTCTACATAGTTACAATATTCAGAGTTATATTTGCTTCTGTTTTGTGCTTATTTGTTTATTTAGAGCATTTATGTCACCCATTTTATTCTAATATTACAAAATGACTAAAAAATATATAGTAGCCAAAATATTAGCTGCTAATCCTGATCCAAAGACCTAAGGAAAAAGCCAAATCTTAAGTACTTTCTGAAAGCTGGTAGCATTAGGGCCAATATTTTATTTGTACCAGTAATTATTTAATATTACTAATTATTTTCCATTTATTATTATTTGTTTATTATTTAAATAAATATTCTTGTGATGAATAAAAGTAAGCAATGTTTATAATACTTAGAATTTTTCATTTTTGGATTTAGTTTGGGTTTGGATGTTCCCAGTTTCCAAGTTGAAACTATGATTAAGTCTGTCCATATGTTGGAAGATTAAGGTGTTTTCTTCATGTCTTCAGACTATTAATTGGTGTTCATAGATGCACTCTGCTAATCTTCTGCATGACTCTCCAAAATGATGGCTGTTACAATCCTTATACTTTATGTTATGTATGAATCCTGTTTTTTTCCTCTTGAACTACTGAGTCTTTTGATTTAGTTAGGGTGTTTTGGAGGACTTTATATCCTTAAGTAAAGCAAAAAACATTAACCAAAAAATGATCCATCTGACAGTTTGTGAGCATCCCAAATCATGCTAAACCCAAACAACTGTTAAGGTATTCACTGAAACTTGGCATTCAGACAAATCAGTCATGATAGATACATAGAAATAAACCACATTTACACACTATTTAAAAGATAATTTTAAAAAAGCTAAGAAGGAAACCAAAAGACCAGAACACATTCTCTCTAGCAGCCAACACCCAGATGAGTAGGGATTAACACCAAATAAACAATCTAGCAGGACAATAATCAGTGTACTACAAGGTGAAAACCACACCCCTACAAATACTGGTGGAGCAAGCTACAGTTTATACACAGAAAGCAAACCCCACAATCAAATAACACTAATGATGTTACCTAGTCAAAGAATATTTGCAAACAAACAACCAAGCTCAGAGAGCACCAGGGATTCTGCCATAATGATTTAGTTCAGAGTAGTTCATTTTGCTCTGCAGGGACCACTTGGGGAAAATGTTTGGTTTCCTTTACTTTCTATGGAATAAAGTAGAATTATAATGCATTATTTCAACCAATTAAGTTATATTAAGTTATATTAATATTGATACCAGGAATGTAAACTATTTAAAATCTATTTTAATACCTCATTTCCAGTGTAGAACACTCCTCTTGCAGAGGAAAATAAAAGCTTTGTGTGCTCAGTGAGCTGTTCCAAACACTTTTTATATTGCGCTCAAAGACAATGAGAAACTCAGAACAGAATTCTACCATTTGTTTAGAAAAAGGAAAAATGGAAGCAAAATTATTCCAATTTGTCCTTTTCACAGTACAGTCAACAGAGCAGTATTTCACTTTCCACATCACACTCCCAAACATAAATGTTCAGTTCAACATGCCCGTACTGTAATCAGTACAACATGCAGGTACTGTAATATATGAATGCATGGATGCCAAGGATTGTAGGCTTGAAAGACTATATTTAAGATATTTTACATTCATGAGTGCCTTACAAGAAGAGAGTAACAATTTGTAAAGATATTGCTGCAGGGTTTATTGGCCAAGTTTGTTGGATATTTCCAGTTGTTGAAGGAAGCTATGACTGGCAACTTAATCTCTTGCAAAGAAGCTGCTGTACAACACTTGAGAAGATTTTGTTTTTTGTTTTGCTTTGCTGCAGAAGTTCTTTTGAATGCAAGAGGGCTCACCTATAGAGTAGTTGACAATACAGGGATCATCCTAGAACTCCCTTTAGAATAGTTGCTTACTGCTATAATCAACAACTATTAACAGAGTTCCTATATAAATAGGAAGTTGGAAAACAGATTATATCCTGACACTGAATTAAGAATTAATTTTTTAGAATTAAGAATTTAAGTCAAATGTGGATTATTTTAATAATATCAAATATAATCTATATAGCAGTCTGTCAGAATTATATTTTATGTATCAGAACTAGGACTTTATCTGGTGTTTTTTTTTCCACTACTATTGCAACAGGCATCCCGGGCCCAAATCCTAGATAAAGCCACAGAATACATCCAGTACATGCGCCGGAAAAACCACACACACCAGCAGGATATTGATGACTTAAGGCGGCAGAATGCCCTACTGGAACAACAAGGTCAGTATGCCTGAGCTGGGGTCTTCATATTCATGGATTTAAAGGTTGTGCTATCTTGCAACAAAACCCTCTATCATGAGTTTATAGATCAACATCTAATTACCTGCGTTGAATAAAACTGTGTTGGTGTTTAAGAAGCTTAAAGGTTTTATGTATTGGCAGCATGTGTAAGTTTTCATGCAATCAACTTTGTCTTTCTTCCTTGGAAGAATACTTTATACAAAATTGAAGCAGACCAATAAGTTACCACCAGAGCTCCTGAGAATCCAGTATGTGTGCGTGCACCTCAAGTGCACATATAAGTATTTTAGATCTAACTGTGCCCTGAAGTGGTTAATGTGAAGCATTTGTAATAACTTACAATTCAAGTGTAGAAACATATAACAAAAAGTATAACTAAGCATGATAGGTATTTTTAAAAAGTCAGTGGATGGTAGAGTGCTTATATAAAATAATATGGGAGAAAACCCCAGGCATCATTCTGATTCCAGATGCAACTGTAGAAGCACCTTCCATTTTGTCTCCATGAAGGTTGCATTTGTTGCTTTTAGCATCCCTCTCAAGTCAGCTGAGATTATTTCAGTCCTCAAACAAAAACATTTTTTAAAATAAAATAAAATGCAGACACTTCCCCAGCACACTGGACTGTTTACCTATCTAAAGCTTAAGAATAGGTTGAGTAAAGTGAATCAAGTATTACTGACTATTGTGTGCAATAGTCTAATTCTATTGCAGTCATTTCTACTATTGGTCTTCAGTAGAATGACAAAACAATTACCCAGTGCTTGTGCCAGATTATCCCTTTTCATATACTCAAGATGGATCCCTTACTGTAGCAGTCCATATTCTCAATTGGATTGATATTTCCCATTTTCACCCATAGCTTCTGTTTCATTGCTTCGTGGAATACCTAAAGCAAGGATTCCTAAACTTTTTGCCAACACACCTCATTTTTGTGTACAAACCTTCCTGAAAAATACAAACACCAAAATGAACTCAAATGAACAATGAAAGCAATACAATAAAACTTTGGATAAAATGAATGTATTGTAATAATGTACCAAAAATTCACACCACTCCTGAATTCTTTTTTTCTGCAAGAGAGACAAGACATGCTTCTGTTTGAGAAGCCCTGACTTAAGTTCTTTTTTTCAAGTAGTTAAGAGAAGGTTATTTTCTTTTCTTTCAGGGCAAAAAACAATATTTGAAGTAAACTAGAATAGATCTAATGTACTTTAAAATTTATGTTTTTATTTACTACTGTAATAGTATGTATGACACACTAAGATCAAGTTAGCATATGATGTTTTGGTATTTTATATATGGAGAACAAATATATATATATTACATTTTTATTCAAGTAAGTAACATATATTTAGTATTAGAAATAAAGTGGCAAGCTGCTGCTTTATATTTGAAGTTCCTAAACTTCAACAACATCTGAGTGAGAGAAGGGGGAATAGGCATATAAATGTTAAATAGAAAATGTCAGCACTATAGATTGGAAGAAAGAAGTATTGTTATTAAAATAATTCATAGCAATAAGAAATAAAACTGAAATTGGCACAACAAAAATATGGAGGTGGTTTCTCAAATCAATCATAAATAAAATTCATTCTGAGGAAAGCAAATATTTCAGTTGTATAAGGTTTCAGAAAGTTGGTGAAAGGACAGGTCATAAAAAATAGGAAGCCAACAACCCACTGGAAATAAGACATTATTTGGGGGAGGGGGGAGTCCTGTGACTTAAAAAGAAAAGGCTACTATAGCCTCCAGTATGTTCCAGGATTCATTGAGGATGAATGTTGATTGAGGATTCAACTAGACTTAAATTAGCACTCTTACCATATTGGTGGTAAGCTGTTTTGTGGAAATTTCTTGCTTTGAAAAACAGTTAAGCCCCTAAGTTAGTGGCAATAAAGAGGTCAAGTGGTTGCCCCCATATCAATTAGCTTGTACATTTTACTTGTCTTTCCTACATCCATTTTCATATTCTTGATCTTACCTTTTAGTTCGTGCACTGGAGAAGGCAAGGTCAAGTGCTCAGCTGCAGGCCAATTATTCCTCTTCAGACAACAGCCTCTATACCAATCCCAAAGGCAGCACCATCTCCGCCTTTGATGGTGGCTCTGACTCCAGTTCGGAATCTGAGCTGGAAGAGCCTCAAAGCCGGAAGAAACTTCGTATGGAGGCCAGCTAGAAGAGGCCTTGGTTCCCACTGCCATTAGACACTTGCTGGCTGCTTAAGGACTTTCCTTTTTCTTTAGTAGAGGCTCTCGGACTGCAGCTTCCTCTGTTCCTTGTCCCTTTCTGGCCCTTTTAAAGTTAACCCGACCCTGGCTTGGTAGATTACCGTCTGGATGACACCAGCCATAGCTCGGAGCAGAATGCAATTCTGCCCTGCGGCTGTCGGGGTTTAGTACCAGGAAAGCCCAGACCAGTTGATTAAACTGATGACTCTGAGATTGCCTGGCATGTGTGGAGATAGTGAACTCTCCATGCTTCCACTAGAACTGCACCAGCCTCTGTTGCTTTGATCAAAATATTGCTATTTATGATAATAAATTCAGATAGCCCCAGAAGAGTCTTGATAAAGGAAAGAAGCATGCAGAAGCATGCATGGATGATCCTTGTTGCCTGAAGGGATGATGCAAGATTCACAGTGAGGCATAGAGATTCATTTCCTTTTTGTATTTTGGCAAATGATGAATTGGTATTTATTTCCTCCAAAGGAATCTCTGTCTGGCCAGATTCCTTCTTCTGCTACGGACATTGGTAACGTGAAGTGATAGATTCAGACCATGTGAAATTCTTCCCTTTTCTGTTTTTAATTTCTCAGAAACAGAGCCAGCTTTTTTTAATGTAAATACACACAAGCTTTGTTACTTGGTACTAATAAATGCATTTAAAGTGTGGACCTGCTCTCTGGCAAATGGGCCAGTTTCCCATGTGAATTAAAGAGGCCTAGGCCGTAAGCAAGCAAAGGCCTCTTTGCGCATAGGTGTGCGTGTGTACACACATATGCATGCATATGTACATGCATGTGTGTGTGGTATGTGTGATTTTTTTTGTCTTCTTTCCACACTTGTTTGTGACGTTTTCTGAATTTAGCGTGTACAAATGTAGCTTGGTCTCTGTCCAGGTGTGAGTCTATTCCATGGAACTGAAGTATGTTGTACATACTGCCCAAGAATTGTCTTGCAAGTTAAGGCTTCCCTTTACTATAAGACTATAAATAAAAAATATTTTATCCTTTTGAGTGGTTCTGGTTTTTTTATGGAATGGTTGCTGTTCTCCTGTGTTCTCCAATATTGAGATGGACGAACACTTCACAGATTTCAAAACACAGAAGCTAAATCCAAAGTGATTTTTTGGAAAAACAGGTGTCATTCTTCATTTTCTTAAACTTTTTCTCACTTTTTAATTGGGCTATTTCTCAAAGTGGTTCACAATATTTACCAAATGTAGTTAATGCAGTAGTATTTATAAATTTATAAATCTATAAATTTATAGTACAATTTACAATTCAGTAAATAAAAATTAGTTTAGTGTTACCAGGAGTTTATAAAAAGGGCTGGTCTCCAAATTTCATCTTCTTTGCCTATCTGGAGATTGCCTGGATTTACCAGTCTTCTTGCAGACCCCCCAGAAGCTACACACACATGGATAGGATTACTGTTTTTGTTTTTTTTTTGTGTGGAAGATTTAAGATGCAACATCTCTTAAGATTTCTTAGTTTGCAAGAAAAACCATTACATAGAGAGATAATCCAGGCTTCATATATTTCATTTCTCCACAGTTAACTCAAAGTCATTAGCCATATTCCCTATGGCAAGGGTTGGCAACCTTAAACGCCGCAAAGGTCCTAACTGGTAGCCCCCCCCCCCCCCCCCCCCCCCCCCCCCCCCCCCNACCCCCCCCCCCCCCCCGTTCCATTCTGGAGTCATCTGGAAGTCCGGTTTCCCCACCATAGAGTCTCTTCCTCGTGCAGCATCCTTTTTTCCTCTACCTGTCCTAACCAAAAGCCAGTTGTGGAGCCAACAGGCAACAGGGAGCCACAGCAGAGGGATGAAAAAGCCACATGCAGCTCCAGAGCTGCAGGTTGCTGACCCTTGCCCTATGGTTTCCTTATAATTCGAAATATTTGGCTTTCTCCATGTATTTCACTGGATTATTCGGCATTAGATCAGGTATAGGATAACAGAACTTGATAACATTTTTAAAAAACATTAAGAATTTGCAGATTTATGACTAGAATTTTACAAATTTATGTTATCAGCTGTGGTGAGATCTGCAAGACTTGATCCCCAAACAAATGTTGCGAGGTTGCAAGCTAGATTGCTATATTGCAACTCCAGAGAGTTTGGTCTAGAGCCAGTTTGGTCTAGCTGTTAAGGCACCAACCAGGAGGCTGTGAGTTCTGGTCCTGCCTAACGTATAAAAGCCAGCTGGGTGACTTTGGGCCAGTTACAGTCTCAGCCCATCTTACCACAATGGGATAGTTGTTGTGGGGAAAATAGAAGGAAGAGATATGATCACTGCTTTGAGTTATTTATAAAAATAATAAAGGTAGGATATACATGCATATATGTGGATGTGTTTAACAATACATTGCAAGCCAGGCAGGTTCATGTGATCTTACTATTAGGTCAGATCAGCACAATGTCATCCTTAGAACTAATATGTTTAGATTTTTTTGAAGTTGTAACCATTTTGGTTAGTCCTGAAAGCATAGTATATGGCTTCATTGATCTTAACTTTTTTATAAGAAACAAGATAAAAGTCTACTGAAGTCAATGACCCCTCTTTTGTGGGGTACCATAGGGCTTGGTATTCTCTCTGCTCCTTTTTAACATCTACATGAAACTTCTGCAAGATCATCTGTCACTATGGGACAAGGTATCACTGATATGCTAATGATACCCATCTATCTTATCTCTGTCCCAAGTGAAGTGAGCGATGCAGTAGACATCCTTCCATGATGCCTGGAGGCTGTGGGGGTCTCAATAGGGAACAGACTTCAGGTGAACCCAAGCAAGATGGAGTGTTTAGGGTTTATCATCTTTGGTCTTGGATAGGGTCGCACTACCCCAGACAGACTTAGTGCATAACTTGGTTTTCTTGGATTCACAGCTCCTGCGTAAAGAGCAGGTGGCAGCCATGCCCTGATTATCTCCTGATAGGATTATTGCAATGCACTTTACATGGGACTACCCTTGACAAGTATCCAGAAGCTTCAACTGGTGCAAAATGACTGCGTGAGCTACACTGGATATACAGAGAAAGGCACCTCTGCTTGACAAACTGGACTGGGTGCCAGTTTGCCTCCAGGTTCGATTCATGGTTTTGCTTATTACATATAATGCCCTTCATGACATAGGGCTAGGCTACCTACGGGAATAATTTCACATCAGCCTAACCCACTTGTTCGGGCAGGGAAGGCATGCTACATACCGTCAGTCGAAGAATTTCAACCAGCGGGGTCAAGGAAGAGAGCCTTCTCTGCTGCTGCCCCTGCTTTGTAGGAGTACTTCACCCTCAGAGTCGAGGAAAACTCCCAATCTCTTGGTCTTTTACAAAGTGGTCAAAAACCTAACTATGTAAGCTTGTGTGGAGGACAGAGAGGCCCACAAAACCATGGTCTGGATGGCCTAAGCATAAACCCTCCCCTCCCCCCCCAACATTGTATTATGAACTTTCAGTCTTTGTACCTGTCCGATTTTGTAGTGTTATCTTTTTTTACATTTTAAAAAAAGTTTTAAATTTTTTATTGTACTGACTAATTTGCATACTGCCCAGTGCCTCTCTATGAGGGAGATGCACAGTGATATATTAAGGTGGTCCTAAATCCGGGATATGGTCTCTAAGACTGAAATGGTCCTTAAGGCCATTTTTCCAAACTTTTTCTCATCATTCAGACAAAATCCAACATCCTTGGACAACTGAAAGACTTATGAGCTTATAAAGCATACCAACAAGTTTTCAGTTATAACAATGCTAAACGTCTAGAGAAGTAGCTCCCACCTGAGATTTTTAAGGGATATGAAGAAGTAGGTCTCACTTAGGAATGAAAAGTTGTGTATTCCCACATTATGTTTTATTTCAGAGCATTCAAAATGAAGTACTACTGGCTGTAGCAGTTCTCTTTTACTTAAGGTTTCCCACCAGTCTGGTTCTAATTTTTAAAAATGGGCCCATTGGCATCTTCAAAAATAAAAAACCTGAGTGGTTGTAACTCTGGCTTATATAAGTATATTTCTTTGACCAAAAATCATCTACAAAAAAAATGGGATTGCATAGGAACTTGAGGGGAAGCCAGCTCACCCATTTGTCTTCTGGTAAACAATTATTTTGTTACAAATCTGGCCAATAATGGCAGCCATTTTGTTGGAGCATCTACAACATGGCAAAAATTCAGATATGCTACCATTCCTCTCCAGACATTTATGCTTTAAAGTGTATTTCTAAGATTATAACATGGGATCAACATATGGTTTTATAATCAAGATTTAGGTTACCATTGCTTAAGGCCCTGTCACACTGCCCAACGAATGCAAAACATTTGTAAAAAGGACACAGCGGACGAGAAAAATGTTCCATCNCAGAGCCTGTAGATGGCTTCGCACTGTTGCAGAACGATGGTGGCTACCAAAAGGACTGTGTTACGATCCATGGTGAACATGACTGGATGCTGTGGAAGAACAAGAGGCATGTGTCCTTTTGCATCCTCTAGGCATCCTCTAGACATCCTTAATATCCGAGATAGGTCCTCTCTGTGAATGTTTTTTCCGTTTTAAATGCTTTCTTTGCGTGCTGCATCTGCTTTCATCCTTTCTCCGTCCGTGTTACTAACGCTGCGCGTCCGTTCCGCATCCGTTCCGCTTCCTCCCTGTGTCAGCTTTCCTCTGGAGCAGATTTGAGTTGCATGGATGCGCAGCGGATGCCTAGCGGATGTAGCGGACGCGTAACGGATGCCGACGGATGCAGAACGTATCTCCCCCATATGCCTAGCGGATGCAGAACGGACGTGTTGGATACATTTTCCACTCAAAACCTTTTGAGCGGATGAAATGTCAATAGACGGATGCTGGATGGATAGAGCGGAAGCAAAACGGAGGCAGTGAGTACAGAACAGAAGCATCGCGTTAACCAATGGATAGCAAGTGTTTTTCTCCGTTTTACATCCTCTTTCCATCTGTTGGTGCAGTGTGACAGGGGCTTAAGGGAATGCTAAAATTGTAACTGGGTGTAGATACTAAGCTTTGAAAGATACCTCCTTTTATATTTCCCTTTGGATGATTTATTGGAAAGCTTCTACTTGCAGTGTAAACTACATGGGGATTAGAAAAAGGGAATGGGAGTTGTTCCAGAGAGTGGTGGACAATAATTGTAAATTCCCCATCTCCTTATCACAAATAATCCCTAAGAATTTCCTGTGTAAGAATCTTGGTGTAGTGAACCTGCTCTGTACGCTATTCAGAAGTTGGGATTAGGAGAGCTACAAGGATAAAAGGATACTTCAGTGTTTCAGAGTGAGATTCATTACATTTTTTAATGAATACAATTGTACTTTCAATTCCATCATCAGCAAGCTCTTGCTCATATAATTGGGAAATAATCTGTTTTTATCTATTCCAGGACTCTCTGCATCTCTTTGAGCCTGGATATCCAGTTCTAATTCAACACCACCAATGCTGTTCCAAATTATTGTTGCCTGGAACCACATCATAAGGTATTTAAATTGAATGTGTTAGTAGTTTTGTTTTGTTTTAAATCAGGGGATAAAGTTTTGGATGCAGAAGGGAGATGGATATTTGAATATTTCAATTTTTAATATTTTAAAAGCCTATAGTATGGCTTAGCTCTTAAAGAATAGTCGAGGTTGGCTTGATGCTGAAATGTCTAATGTGAGAATCTTGAATTCTGCAATTACAATTTCAAAACAGAGATGCAGAACCAAAACCAAATTATATATTAAAATAATGTTTCTGAGATGCTTGTTAAGCCAGATTCCAAAGCAAGTGGGGGTGGGGGGTTCTGGTTTGATTTGGCTGCTCTGAGTACTTCATGACAGAGAAGTGAGGTATTCTCAATGAAACCATGCACCCTGTTTGTAGTCAGGAGGTGGCACTAAAATTCTTTTAGAGGCTTTCGCTGAGTAATGGACACTGTGACATTTGATTGTGACACTGATTCAGCTATCACAGTATTAATGGTTCAGGGAAGGCACTGTGGAACTAATTGTTTTTCTGTAGTTGATACTGAGCTGCCTCTGGAGGGCAGAATAACTCCATCCATTATATCTTGGAAGCATCCATATTCAAAATTTCTTTGGAGGCATCTGGAAGGCCTCACATCTTGTTGAGTTTGCTTCTACATTTTATCTAATAGCTGTTTCTGTAACTTCATCAATCTGTTTTGTCCCATCAGATGTTTCCTTTGCAGATTTTTTTTAAAAAAATACAATTAATATGATTACAAATATTGGATTGTAATTGAACAATGAATTTCTGCAGTCAGTTAGATGCATTGTTTTTGACCAAATGTTTTTCCAATTAATAAACAATAGAATTTTGCTTCATATTTATTTTTATCTATGTTGGAAATCAAGCATTAAAAATATTTTTGGCCAAAAGATCCTCCAGAAAATAAAGACAGACTTTTGTTTAAAATATAAACATATATCTTATTTTTATCTAGCATATTGAAAATCAAACTTATCTAATTTGACCAGAATCATATTTAATTTAAAAGCATAAAAAGGTTCAGAACAGAAGAAACATATTTTTAATGTAATAAATGAAATAAAAATGGATCATCCCAATGTGATCATTCATTTAAGAGAGTAGGAATATTGATAAAGCTTTAACCTAATGTTAAAAATTAGTAATGTCTAATTGGAAAGAAATTTAGTTTCCATAATTTTAATTTGGATATTTTAGAATGTTATTCTTTTTCTATAATTTGGCCAGATAGTGTTCATTATTGGTTGAATTAAAAATATAGTAAATAAATATTCATTAGCTTATATCCCAAGAAAATACTACTTCAATAGAAGTTATTTATCACACTGAGAGCATCTGGAGCAAAAATGCTCCAACTGATTGGGAGACATTTATGAATGATAGTGTGTCCTACAATATTCAGTGATGAGAAAAGTAACATTTTAAACTTAAGCAAGAAAAACCAAATGCACAGGTATAGAGTAGGTTCCTGGCTCAATAGCAGTCACTGTGGGAGAGATCTAGTAGTCCTAGTGGAAAATTACTTAAATATGAGCCAGCAATGTACTGCAGCTCCCCCCTCCCGCCCAAAAAGTCAATGCCTCAACAGGGGGATAATATCCAGATCACGCAAGGTACTAGTACTGCTTTATACTGCACTAATGAGACTACATTTGTAATACTGCATCCAGTTTTGATCACCATGACACAAAAATATATTAAGACCCTAGAAATGTGCACAGAAGAGTAACAAAGATGATTAGGGGTCAGGAGGCTAAAACATGTGAAGAACTATTGCAGGAACTACAATGTCAAATCAAATTAAAAGAAGGGCTAGGAGTGACATGATAGCAATCTTGCAACATTTAAGAGGCTGTCACAGGAAACTGGGGGCTGACCTATTCTCCAAAGCACCTGTGGGCGGGACAAGAAGTAAGGATGGGAACTTATCAAGGAGAGATCTAATCTAGAACTAAAAAATTTCGTGATAGTGAGGACAATTAATTAGTGGAATGGCTTGTCTCCAGAAGTTGCAGCAGGTGGGCACTCCATCACTATTAAGAAGAGATTGGATATCCATTTGTCTGAAATGGTATTCAATCTCCTGCTTGAGCAGGGAAGGGGTGGACTAGAAGACCTCTAGGTTTTCTAACTGTTATTCTGTAGCTGGACCATCTTCTACCTACTCTTAAGATCTATAGCTAAAATACAGCTCATAAAGGCCCACTTTTGTAATTTGATGATATGAAAACTGAGGGGAGGGAGGGACAGGACACCATATATCATTAAAAGATCAATCTCTGTTAGTGGATACATACAAGCAAATCTCCACTTAATGCAGAGCCATCTAGTGATGAATATTTATGGATAAGATAAAGGATGTCCACAGCATTTAGTTGATAACATGTCTTCATAGGGCAATTTTTCTCAATTTTAAAGCTGTAAAACAAATATTAATTCGACAAAATGGAAAGAGTGCTTGTGCAAATTTGCTCTTACAACAGCTCTACATCAATCCATCAAAGATTCTTGGAAAAAGACATTTACATAGCATGTTTTTGTTCTTTTGCCTGTCTCAAGCCACTCTTCATACTAATCATTTTTAAAGTTTCAGTAGGCTGAGAGGATGACTTCTGGGGAACCTCTAGTTCAACTTGATAGCTATTGACTCCATTCTGTCATCACATATAAACTACAAATGCTAATATAGCAGAAGAACATAACACCTCATCCACAGGGGGTGGAATCATGTTGTTACCCTTTCATAGAGCAAAAAGCAGCACCTAACATCTCTCTATAAATAAAAGCAGCAGTTTGTGATAGTCCACCATTGATCCGTATTCACCATTGATTTGTATTCACCTATCTTGGGAAACCTTGAGTAGCACCTTGGTTCTCCAACCTAATTACCACTACCATTACCACTTACCTGAAATTAGACTGAGTAATAGGCAGCCTTTAGGCTGCCAAGTTGCTCCTGATGATTTATACCATAAAGAACGGAACTGAAATAAACACTTGTGCTTTGAACATAGCAGACATTCAGTGGGAGAAGTCAGCCTCTTAGCTCCTTCTTTGTTGCCCTTGTTATCACTTTGGAAAGTAATTTAGGCACCCTAGATCATATGCAATATATGCTGACCCACTCATTGGCTTACAGCAGGGGTATCAAACTCACATCATCTTGATGGTGTCATGTGATGTATTAGGATTTTTTTGTCTTTTGCTAAACTGGATGTGGGCCTGGCCAGCATGTGATGCATCCAGCCTGCAGGCCTGTAGTTTCACAGCCCTGCCTTACACCAACCTTCTCCATTCTGGTGTCCTTCAGATACAGTGAATTACAATTCTGATAATCCAAAAAACTGAAGCACAGCAGATTGATGAAGATCAGAAAAAGGGAAATGCAGCATAATGATTTATGCTATTTTTGACCACGTGCTTACAGAAATATCAAATTAAGGCAGGCAAGTCACTGAGTTTAGTAAGGACACCAAAAGTATGCCTTGGTATTTTCCAGACTTTTTAGCAGTTTTACTTTAGTGAACTCCAAATGGGAAACTTCAAAGTAAATGAAAAATAGCAATGGGATTAGCAGCCAGATGCTTCTACTGGCAAATTCCTCAGCTGTGAGGTAACTTGCTGAAAATTAAAGTACTTCATAAATGCTTCTCAAATTGGTTCTTTCAGTACTGCATTAGAGAAACTAAACTCAGATGCTCCCAGATGGAGGATTGTATTATTTAACTTTCAGCATTAGCTTTATCATTAACTCATGTTTCCCTCTATAGAAGCTAAGTATTCAGAAAGTACAAGAGGGTTACAAAAGAAAAGGCATATAACACCAAAAATTATCACTAAAGCCAGATGAAGGATCCCTACTAATCTTAAATATAACTCTTGAAACTTTATTCATGCCTGCGCTTTACTCTTGCTATACAATGTGTATTGGAAGATATGTACATATTTCAAACATCATAGGAGTAATCAACATACGATTTCAGAATGTGTTCTCAGTATAAAGAAATGAAGTTAGGCTGCAGATGTGATGGATTGCTTGATTATGTGGCATCAAGTCATTTTTGACTCCTAACAATCACAAAGATGGATTTTCTCCATGACAACATATCCCTAATCTGTTTTTTCAAGTCTCCTAGCTGTGCGTTGTTCATCACCATTGTAACTGAATCCATTCACATTGATTACTTATTAATTAACTCTTTATATGGTGATGTTTTATTTCATTTAGTTATTAGTTATATCACTGCTACAACCAAAACAACTCTTTGTGACTTATTGTTTCAGTTTTGAGGAAACCAATAAAAACTAGTCAGTCCCTGAGCTCCTGTCAGACACATGCCAATTTATGTAAGGCATTCTCAATGAAGAACAAAGCTGCTCTGTAGGATGATTTCACTTAAAGTACTTTGAAAATTGAAAAATGAAAAATCTCTGTTGTGGAAAGTTGTAAGCTTCTGTTATTTGTTTGTTCATATTCAATGGCTGCCCATCTCAGTGAATTATTCTGGGCAGCTAACATTTCAGAAATTATATTACAATATTACTTGTTAAGATGTCACCCATAAAAGACAGAACTAAGAATCAGACACTGCATAGATCTAAAACTACTTTTATTAGAACAGAATCTTGCAAGCCTGAATGTGCTTCCCTTCCTTCCTTCTCGTGTGAAATGGAAGGGGAGGCTGTATGAGGCATTTTCATGAGCCATTTTCTTGGTCTGGGCTCATGCCTCATTTGTTTGACTGTTGCCTTGGCCATGGACCTTACCTTTGTACTTCAAGACTGTCTTCTATATTCATTAGAGTATTGTGAAGGAGAGTATTAGACAAACAGAGGCATTGCATTGCACAGAAGGGTTGTGGTTTGTAAGTACTCTCTCTCCCATTCTGAGGAGCAATATGAGGAAATCTCTGTGGTATTACCTCTGTTTTGCTGCAAGCCATATCACATGTTTTCTTGTGGAATCGTATTTCTCAGTTTATTGTATATTAATCACAAAAGGCCTAGTTGATTGGCTGCAGAAGGGGAAGAACCTTTTAGGCAATGACTACCATTTCATTTCCTTTTACTGAAAGAAATCTGTATGCTCTCCATCTTTGAAAATTTATCTTTCGTTTAATAGTTTTTCACATTTCCTTTATGTTGTTTTAAGTTTTGATTTAATCTCATAATTAAAATATTTTTGTTTCTAAGTGTTTAAAAATATTTTGCTGGTATTTGGGGTATTATTTTATTCTCATTATGGTATCATTTTAATCTCATAATTAAATTATTTCATCTTTATTTTTATAAAAATAAAATTCGTAAGCAAAGTTTAGATGGTGCTTGTGTAAAAGATAGAATAGAAATAATATCAGCAAATTTATGAAAACACATCCAGGGATGCCATTAAGAAAGAGAAACACAATGAGAAACTAGAAACCACTATCTTGTGGCACCAATGTTCTATTATTTGAATGTATATTGTAATTTGTTGATCAGCCAAGGATACTTGGTTAAATTAGTCTTTATTCCAATTCAGCTTGATTGATAGTTTATCTGAAAATAATTATGTACAAATGAAATCATATCAGGGCATTCAAACTCTATGTTTTCAACTTACACCAACCCCAGCATAACACATGTTAAGTGATTCCTGCACAATATTCATACATCTTTATCATGTTCAGATAGTGTTATCTCTCTAAGGAGAACCTTCAGATTTTATATAGGAGAACAAAACCCACAATAAGATCACATCATCATTATGTATGTGAACATTTCTATCTTCGTTATTTTCTAGACATCAAAGACAGAACACAATAATTACAAATCCGAGTGACTAAGAGATTCACATTTTGTGCATTTCTTCAGTCACCTTGAAGCAGACAAGTTTATTCTTCCCCTGATGTCTGTTTTCCAACTTCTCGAGACTTCACTCTCAGTTTGTTCACTTGCGATTCTGCAACATCAGCCCTTTCTTCAGCTTCTTCCAGCTCATGCTGAATTTTGCGGAATTTGCTGAGGTTAAGATTGGATTGCTCCTCCTGAGAATGAAAAAGGTATGGTTAAAAAAATAAGTCCACTTACAAGGTATATATGTCATGCAAAAAGATAATAGCTTCTGTGGTGAAAACGAAAGAACTGGGTCTCCATTGTGCAATTTTAGCTAAATGAAAAGTTCAGCTTGCCTTTCACAAATTAGGAACATTTAATTTAAAAAATTATTGGTGAATCAACTGAATCTAGTCTCTGTTTAATTTCTATAAAGAATTGGTTTAGGTTACAAAGCTTTTAAGGTATATTCCATGCAGGTGATTTTTTTTTTAAAAAAAATGCCATACATTATCTTATAGGCAATTAATCTTGATTAGCATTTACTTAGCAGATTTATATAGCTGCCCATGTCATGAAATGTGCAGAGCAACACGCAAACATAATTATTATTTAATGACATTTTCAAATATAAGTAAAAAAGAAAACATAAAAACTCAACATTGCGTGAGAACAATGATGTCATAGAACCACTTTGCTGACTCATCATGAAATGCCAAAGGCTTTTGGAAAAACTGCTTTTTCAGAACCTTCTGAAAAGCTAACAGGGATGGGGCCAGCCTCACCTCCGAACACAGTTATGTTCCTGAGGGCAGGGAGAACAATTGAAAAAGCACACTGTCTGGATCATATCATAATTTGGCCTTAGGTCTGATAGTCTCTTAATAGCCTGCTCCCACACCAACTAGGGCTTTTAAAGTCAGAACATCACCTTGGACTGTACCTGGAAGCAGACTGACAGCTAATGTAGCTCATAGAATAGTGGTGTAATGTGCACCATCCTAGAGGTGCACATAGCTGTCTGTCCTGTTACATTCTGCCCAGTTGAAACTTCAGGGACTCTCTTCAAGTGCAGCCCCATGTTGAGTGCATTATAGCAATCTATTCTAGAGATGACGAGGGCATGGGTAATTGCGAGAGTAGAGTCTCATGGTCCAGGAAGGGACACAACTAGTGTATAACACACAGCTGTAAAAAGGGCCCCCAGGCCACAATTGCCACCTTTTACTTGATCAGGAGTTATGAATCTAGAAAGACTCCAAGATTATGTACTGGGTCTGCCTGGGGCAGTGCGACTCCATCCAGTATCAAACATGATAAAATCCCAAATCCAGAAGGCCCAAACACTCAAAGCCACTCAAATTTATTTGAAATATAATTATTTCTCCATTGCAAATGTGTTACTTACAGCTTCTTCATATTGTCTCTTATATGCTTTCACTTTCATTTGCAGCTTGTCCACCAGATCCTGGAGCCTCAGAATATTCTTCCGATCTTCCTCTGACTAAACAAAGTTATGACAACAAGTGAGTTGCTATCATTTGAATAGCTTTAAATTATTTTCCGTGTGTGTGTGTATGTCTATGTGAATGTAGTTTTGCCACGAGGGCAAAAACGGGACCCACAGAGGCCTCTGGAAGCCAAAAATTGATGCATTTTTTTAGCCTGGAGAGTACTTCTGGATGCCGGCAGGGCAGAAACAGGATACGTGGAGGCAAAAACTATTTTTTTCTTCTTTTCCTCTAAACCAAAGTGTGTCTTATACTCCAAAAAATATAGTATGTCAAAATATTCAGGGATTTCAAAATTTTCAGCGAAAATTATGTTCAAGTTTTGGAAAGGTAGGATTATAAATAAACATATGCAAATATAACTCATGTAAAAAGCCAGTTCTCTTTTCCCATTATTCTTTGGTTGATAAATAATTTTTGATTGATGAAAGTGGTTTGTCCGGTTGATAAACACCTTGTCACACTTACCTGGTAAGTTAGTTCCTTCACTCGTCTCTCATATTTGCGTACACCCTTAATTGCCTCAACACCACGCTTCTGCTCATTCTCAACTTCAGCTTCGAGTTCACGTACCTAAGGGAAAACAGGTTAAAATTAGTCATCAACTATGCCCTATTACATACAACCTTACATACAAGTGTCTATAAACATATACAGAGATGGATACATACTCTTTGTTCTAATTTCTGAAGCTGCTTCTTGCCTCCCTTCATTGCCAGTTGTTCTGCCTCATCAAGGCGGTGCTGCAGATCTTTTACAGTCTGTTCTAGATTCTTCTTCATTCTCTCTAGATGGGCACTGGTGTCTTGTTCTTTCTTAAGTTCTTCCGCCATCATGGCTGCCTGTTAATGAAGATACTATGTTCAAGAGACTACCCTGCTATAAGTATATATAAGATCAGATTTCAAAAGAAGGGCATCAATCAACTCACATCAGTAATGGATTTTTTGGCTTTCTCTTCAGCATTACGAGCCTCCTGAATAGTGTCCTCCATTTCACCCTGGATTTGGGTAATATCTGTTTCCAGCTTCTTTTTTGTGTTGATCAGGCTTGTGTTCTGTTTAGGCAAATAAAAATACTGTTAGTTTCTAGTAAACATGAAATGATTGATTTATTTTTTAAAAAAACAGGAAATTATGTTCTAAAAAATAAACCTGTATATTGCAAGAATAATGCTTGCAACCTGTAAAATATCTGATTATGTAGTCTTATTTTCATATTTCCCTCAGAATTTCAACAAAGACAAAAGTGTCATAGCATCTAAACTAATTCAAAAGAAAAAGGAAGATCAATACTATGTTTACAAATGCTTTATATAAAGATCTGCAAATATCATTTAAACATAGTTTGATTGTCTTCAAACAATATCATAATAACTGAAGAATATTCAAAATATTGCACTTTTTCCCTTTACAATAAAGAAACATTTATATAGACTTGTCATTCTCAACTATTGGTTACAGGAGGATCCAAATAATTAGATGCTTACTTGCGTGTGGAGGAGCTGCACACGCTCACTGGCATCCAGAAGCTCCTGTTCAGCCACTTTTCTGACCCTTTCTGTCTGTTCCAGAGCTGCCCTGAGCTCCTCAATCTCGGCCTGCATGAGGTTTGCTCTGCGCTCAACCATGGCCACTTGTTCCTTCAAATCTTCTTGGCCTCTCAAAGAATCATCCAAATGCAGTTGTGTGTCCTATGAAATAAATTATTTTAAGGTATAACTCTTGAAATCTTAACAGGAAATCTGTAGTGATTTCCTGATGCTTTCTTGAACCTGCCTAAAACATACCTTGAGCAGCCCTTGTGTGTTCCTGAGGTTCTTTAGTGCTTCAGCACCTTGACGGTTGGCATGGCTCAGTTGGATCTCCATCTCATTCAGATCGCCCTCCATCTTCTTCTTAAGACGCAGGGCATCATTCCTGCTCCTAATCTCAGCATCCAAGGTGCTCTGCATGGACTCTACCACCCTCACATGATTTCTCTTCATTTGATCAATTTCTTCATCTTTCTCTGCAATTCTTCTGTCGATATCAGATTTCACCTGGTTAAGCTCCATTTGGATACGCAAGAGTTTGCCTTCTTCGTGTTCCAGAGAGGCCTTAAGAAAATCAAGTATATCAGCTGTTATTAAAGAGTGATCTAAATAACAGCATTGTCCATACTTGTCTAACTGGTTTTCTAAAATACATTTTACAGTGCTTTAAAATGCATTAAAAATTGAGCTTTTGTTCTCTCTAAGCATAATAACACAATTACCTCAGCCTCCTCCAAGGAGGCCTGGAGTTCACCCTTCTCCTGTTCAATCTGCTTCTTCACTTTTTCCAGTTCATGGATGGCTTTTCCTCCCTCAGAAATCTGTTCCGTTATGTCAGATATCTCCTCTGTTGATTTCACACAAAATAAAGAGGGGAAGATTGGTACCATTTACTAACAGTTTTAGGCTGTTTGGGACAAGAATATTTCCTTGGCTGTATTTCCAAGCTCATCCAATTCGAACGGATCAGTTAATACTACATGAGCAGACAACACTTCTACATATGTATACACTAATAATGAGGAGAATGCCTACATAGGGTTATCTTATTGTGCTTGTTACTTGTTGCTCCATAGAAGGTGGTAGAACCATTACATGATCATTTTTTCTCACTTTTGAATCTACAGTGTCCTAAACTGAAGATTATAGTAAGAAGCTTGTTGACTTGGCCTGAAGCTTATAGACTTACGCTGAAGGTTCTTGTTTTCACGCTTCAGAGTTTCCAGGTGATCCATGGATTCCTCATATGCGTTCTTCATCTTGAAGAGCTCTGTGCTCAGAGACCGAGACTCCTTCTGGGAAGCTTCCAGTTCAGACTGAGTCTCCTCATACTTTTGTTTCCAGTCTGCCAGAATCTAAAAGAAACCCCAAAACAGCAAGAAATAAGTTAATTAAACTTAAAACTTGTGTGCAGACAGTGCATTTCACTTTTAAAACAATGATAGTAGCTCAAATTACCTTATCAAAGTTCTTCTGCTTCTTATCGAGAGCTGCACAAGCAGCATTGGACCTTTCCACATCAATCATCAGGTCCTCCACTTCATTCTGCAACCTCTGCTTGGTCTTTTCCAGGGAAGCACATTTGGAATTCACGGCTTCTACATGTTCCTCAGCTTCCTGCAGACGCTGAGCAAGCTTTTTCCTGGAGCAATGAATGACCAACTATTAGCAATTAATCTGCTTAGAAAATATGAAAAGAAGAAAAGTTCACAATCATAGGATATGCATAAAGACAACACACACTTCTTTGTTATCGGCATGGAAACTGTTTCATTTTCAAGCTTTTTAAGAGATGCAAATCATTTCTGTATTATGCAAATGATCTCATGAAACACTAATTTGTCATGCAGGACAGATTGAAAACTTTTTGAAAATGAGAATGGTTATTGGAGAATAGCAAACTCTAAAATAGTTTTAAAAATTAAGATTTTTTTATTTTTTATATTGTCTTATTGTTAACATTATTTCAGACTTAAATATCTTATGCAGATATACATTTGAATTCCCAATATTGATAGTAAATTATAAAATATTTGAGCTGTTTCCATGAAATGTATTCTTTTAATGTGATATAAGATAATAATTGTGATTATCTTTTATATTTCCATGTTCTCATTTGATGTCTCATGAATC
This sequence comes from Laticauda laticaudata, assembly GCA_004320025.1. Lineage (NCBI taxonomy): Eukaryota > Metazoa > Chordata > Lepidosauria > Squamata > Elapidae > Laticauda > Laticauda laticaudata. Next base: position 58,286 of record BHFT01055273.1, on the reverse strand, counting down.
CTCACGCAAATCCCTCATCAGATTCAAATACCAAATAATATACGGTTTAAATTTTAATTATAGGAATAAATTCACTCTAAATGGATAATCAGCATAAAACTTAGATTTGATCCTATTAAATTTTCAAAAAGTGAATTATATTTATATGAGCTTTTGCAATGAATTACTATTTTAATTTACAAAAGGTCATGAAATTATTGCATAAAGTGTTTTACAGAGACTTGCACACTTCATACAGATACACTTTTTGTCATTTAAATGCAATCCTTGAAGAAAATGGGAAAGGAGATAAACTGCAAAAAAATTTCTTTCCAAAAGAAACATTATTCTGGATTAGTTATTTTGCAAGATTTGGAGTAGCTTACAACGATCTTGCAGTATTTGCCATTATTTTTCTTGAACTGTTGCAATTTAAGCTAATATCTGCAAAACTACTGGACTGTCATTTCTTGTTGCTTTCTTTTTGCTGCAAGGAGAGACTTCCATGTAGAGAGAAAATAGTTTATGATAGCTCGGCAATGTAATCCACTCTCAAAGATATGGCTAAAATTACTTTCTCTTATGGTAATTATACCGCATTGTCCTTGTAATTTATTTTTACTGCAAAACTATTCCAAGTCCCACGTACTTGGCCTCCTCTAACTCTTCAGTGCGCTGAATTGCATCAGTCTCATATTTGGTTCTCCATTGGGCAACCTCGCTGTTCGCTTTGGACATGGCACGCTGTAGCTCAGCTTTGGCTTCCTGCTCTTCCTCAAATTGTTCCCGGAGTAAATCACAATCATGACGAGCTGATTGCAAGCCATGAGCCAGTGCGTTTTTAGCCTAGAAAAATGAAGATGTCTTAAATGCTTTTACCAAATGTAATGGTAAAGCAGCTTCCACTTGTGTTACATTTTTCTTTCAGATTCATTTTAATATGTCAATCTTCCAATTGTTCACTTTTTTAAAATATGGGAGTTGCACATATTACTAGCAATTCTGCTTTGTAACAGAGAAAGAGAAAAGCACCTTTATGCACCTTTAACCTGGAAGTTGCTGAAAGATGCAAGTAAGTTATATTTTTTACCTGTAGAACTTCATCTAATACATACCTTTATTTCCTCTTCAAGTTGCCTCTTCAATTCTTCAATCTGCTGGGTGAAGCCTTGTTTACCTCTTGAGAATTGGGAAATCAGAGAGTCTTTTTCTTCCACTTGGCGGGCAAGTTCACCTGAGAAGCAGAAAACAGAAGACAGGAGGTTGACGTGACTGAAATAATTATTGAAGAAAGTCTTGATGAATAGCAGATACACATGGTATTTTGATACTAGTTATGTTTTAGGTTATTTATAATATCCAAAAATACTTGTCATCTAAAATACAAATTTGGGGAGGGGGACCTCTCCTATTTCCCAGATAAATTCTGCGATACCTCTGATGTTAGTAAAATTTGCATGTCTCATCCAAGATGGAGTTGTGAAACATAATTTGCAGCAAGAAAGAAAACCAGGATCATTTTCATATATGAGTAACTATGTTGTGGTCTGCACTGCTAAATTTAGTAAAGTCAATTTTTTCTTTCAGCAATAACTTAAAAATATTTCCTGGCCAAATCACAGGTGACGAGCACTTCTGTTGTTTTATATTTTGAATTTCACTAGCCAATGTTGAATACCTTGGATGTTAGCTTACTTTACTCACAAACTCAAATATTATTAGTGGTATTAATAGAATAAATCATTCCTAAAATACTTCAGCATTTCTTCTTACCTGCTTCTGTCTGCAAGCGAGCTTTCTGGGCAGAAAGGTCATTAATTGTACGCTGTTGCTCTTCCGCCTTTGATTTAATCTCACTTAGCTGATCTTCCAAGGACCGGGATAATTTCTCAAGAGTTGACTGAAATCAGCAAATAGAAATATATTGAAACATTCTGAAAACTACTAAATGAGAACTTTGAAAATATGGAAGGTAATATGGAATGGCATAATGCAGGTGGCATAGAATGTAGCAATTCATATTGGCTGAGACCTGCATATAGCACATAGCATCAGTTTTACAAAAGTGCATTGGCCTTCAAGTACAATTCAGAGCGTGAGAGATAACCCATAAAGCTTGTTATGACTTGGCACTTACATTTCTGAAGGAATGCCTATTCTACATAAAATGGAATGTGTATTGAGCTACAATGATGAATTTAAGAGTGACATTCTTGAATGAGGTCAGTATGGAGAAGCATGAGAATGCTGCTTCTTGGTATATGCCCATATGTTATGGAATACACTACAGCTAGAGATTTGAAGGAAGGCCTTCTTGACAATTTCCCAGAGGGTTCTAAAGACATAATTTTCTTCTACACTTGAGGGGGAATTGTTCTATGGGTTTTAACAATGTGAAAGATGCTTTATATGCTATGGTTTTATGTAATTCTGAAAACCACCAGGAACCTTTAGAAGCTGATAGTATAGAAAGTTTAATTATAATGTTAATAAGTTATAAATTAGGACAGACTCATAACTGATCATTATGATCAAAACAAACTAATCCACCTATTCCTAGGTAAAATTGAAGAAAACTACCTGATCTGATGAAGATAGTAATTGAACAACTTTACAAATTAGCAAAGCATGCCACACTTCCAAGAGGATGTGTTCTGATAATTTTCTTTCATGTAGGAAAATACCGATACCTTGCTTTTAGAGACAGATTCCATATTGCTTGCAAGATCATCAATCTCCATCTTCAGCTCACTCTTCTCCTTCTCCAACTTCTGCTTCACTCTCTGTAAGTTATCAATTTGTTCTGCATATTCAGCTGTACTATCTGCGTGCTTCTTGCGTAGGGCAGCAGACGTGGCTTCATGCTGCAAGGTGGCCTCTTCAAGGTCCCGGCGCATTTTCTGAAATTCTGCCTCACGTTTCTTGTTCATCTCAATCTGAGCTGCAGTTGCCCCACCAGCTTCCTCCAGACGCTCACTGATCTCTTCAAGTTCCCTGGAGAGATCGGCCCGCTGTTTCTCTGCTTTGGCGCGAGATGCCCGTTCTGCCTCAATCTCCTCTTCCAATTCCTCAATACGGGCCTAGAAAAAAAAGGTAACTATGAATCCAGAAACTGGCTTCCAGAGAGCTTAATTTTCATGAAGGAACCACTTTGTGACAAACCTGCAGCTCCTTGATCTTCTTCTGAAGCTGGGAACCCAGGACCTGCTCATCTTCAATCCTGCTCTGGAATTGGCTGATTTCAAAGTCTTTCCTTTTTATAATAAAACAAAATGGTTATTTTGATAAATGTAAACAAGACTCCACTTAGCACACAAAGGTCCATCAGAGACATTATTACTTACTTCTTCAGCTTTTCATCCAGCTGCTGCTTATCATTTTCCAAATCCATTGTAGTTTCCTGAACTAGCTTAAGATCCCCTTCTAGCTTCCTCTTAGCTCGTTCAAGGTCCATGCGAAGTTTCTTTTCTTGCTCCAGAGACCCTTCAAGCTGAAGACAAAGAGAGCAGAGTAATTATGCTGTCACAACAGTACCTCAACTTCAGACCAATTCTTCTCTGGGGATGATAGCATGCTTACATCATCCACTTGCTGTTCCAGCTTGGTCTTTGCTTTGGTCAGAGTGTTCACTTTGTCCTCCTCTGCCTGCAGATCATCCAAGGTCTGTTGATGGGCCTCTTGCAGGGCTTTCTTCTCCTTGGTCAGTTTGGCTATGGTCTCGTCCAAGACCGCCATCTCTTCAGTAAGGTTTTTCACCTTTAAACAGTGAACAGAATTAAAATATTCTATGTATTCTGAAATGGCAATAGTGGGTAGCAACTTGATTTTGGTATATTTTTGACCAGTACCTTGTTTTCTGTAGCATGCTTTTCCTTTTCAACCTTGGCCAGTGTCAGCTCAAGATCATCAATGTCCTTCTTCAGTTCTGAGCATTCGTCCTCCAGTTTCCTCTTCTTGGCTGTCAATTCAGCATTCATTTCTTCTTCATCTTCAGCTCGCTCAGTCAGCTCCTTAATTTTAGCTTCCAGTTGGATTTTGGTTTTGATTAGCTGGTCACATCTCTCCTCAGCATCTGCCAAGCCATCAGCTTCCTGTAAGTACCAAAAGAATAAGGGTTAGTAAAAATATTGTATCTTCTCATTTCCTTAATGGTCAAAGGAATAGTTCTAGATCATGGCATATATGTTCTTACTGACAATGAATATGTCCTGTACCTAACACTAGCATGTTGTTACATAAGCAAATACAGATAGTTCTTGACTTACAGCAGTTCATTTAGTGACTGTTCAAAGTTACAGCAGCACTGAAAAAAAGTAACTTATGGCCATTTTTCACAGCCTCCCACAATCTTGTTATCAAAATTCAAATGCTTGGCAACTGACTCATATTTATGATGGTTATACTACTGTCCTGGGGTCATGTGATACCCTTTTGCAGCCTTCTGACAAGCAAAGCCAATGGGGAAGACAGATTCACTTAACAACCAGGTCACTAAATTAATAATACAATGATTCACTTAACAAATGTGGCAAGAAAGGTCATATAATTGAACAAACTCACTTAACAAATATTTCCCTTAATAACAGAAATTTTGTGCTCAATTGTGGTGTAACCTGTACACATTTCTTTTTTTTTAATGAAAGCATTGTGCTTTTATGAGTGTTTCAAATGAATAACCTCAAAGTACACTCTTGAACTATTTTCAGCTCTTTTTTGGTTTTATAATGCTTATAGCCTGGAATCCCTTATCAAAAAACTATCTTCCTGATTTCTATTTTATTTTTTTTTGAGATCAACTCTCCTGATGAAATCATTGTGGGATATAAGTTCAGATTTTCATCTCCTGCACAAACATAATAAGCAGGCTGCAGGCTGCTTAGGCATATCTAGGACACTTAAAACAGAGGGTAGATTCAGTTTTTTGCATTTTTGCATTTTTCTAAATGTACCCCATTTATTCTTTTGTGTTCAAATAACTGGATGTTTGGAAACACAATAGGAAAAAATAAGATACAGATATTGCTACTGGCCTCAGATATGTTCTGATTATAATTGCTAACAAAACAGTTCACAACATAGAATGGTGGAGGTGAGCAAAAGTACAGCACATCACTGGAATATGATGAAGCTGGAGCGGGAAAGGCTGGAAATATGGTTGGGGAGGAGTGGGAGCAAAATATACATGGAAGCAGGAGACATTATTGAGAAACAATGGATAGAACAATGAAACCAAAAAAGAGGGTGAGACAAAGGTTTTTAAAACTTTTTTTTTTAAAAAATAGTGGTTTCTTCCAGGTTTACATTTGTAATTTAATTAACATTACCTCAAAGCTGTATGAAAATAAATGAACAAGCTAAAAATAATTTCATTGCAAAATTTTCTGCAGTTTTGTCTCACATGCAATCTATACCTGAGAATAAGGTTATGAGAACAAAAAGTTCTAATGACATCAAAAGTCTTACAGATTGGACTTGGAGCTGCAAGTCATTTTTCTCCTGCACCAGGGACACCATTTTTTCTTCCAATTCTTTCCGCTTGGCTTCCGATTTTGCAAGATCCTCCTTTGTTTTCTCAAACTCTTCCTTCATGTTGGCCATTTCCTTCTCTGACTCTGCGCTCTTCAGCAGGGGCTTGATCTTGAAGTACAATTTCATCCAAGGCCAGTGCTTTACGTTCATGAATGAACGAACATTGTACTGAATAGTAAAGATGGATTCTCTGGAAGGAGGGCAAAGAAAATTTTAAGCATGATTCTACTATCAGCTTGAGTTAATACTGATGTATTTGTGATATATTATCCTGTTGTACTCATAGCCTCATTACATTAATGTCATTATGAGCCTTTATTATAAAAAAAAATCTACCTCCTTTCCATCATTTTCTTGAACTCTGTTCTCATCAGAAAGCCACGGCACATAGCTTGGGTACGTGTAATAAGCATAGCCAATTTATCATCTCTCATTTCTTCTAGAAGTCCAAGAAGGCCAGCTTTGAAGAACACCTTGAGGGGGAATAAAATGCAATGTTTGTGGTCTTTTCAAATAAACCCAATGTTCAAACATTTTAGGACAGATAGTAATTTTACCTTGGTATGACCAAACTTATATTGACTATGGTCCACATCAATAGATCCAAGAAGTTTCTCAGAAGCTTTCTTGCTGTCAATGAATTGTCCCTCTGGGATAGCACTTGCATTTAATATTCTATATCTGTTGGAAGAAGCGTAGTTTATGTTAGGAATATGAGTCACCTAACAGGTATTTGGGTTAGAAATATACAAACCAGGATAAACATTTTAAAACTGTATTTTTAAGGGAATGCAAGAGCATGCAATTGGGTGTGGTTTCTCAAATGGCCATAAGATGGAGCCAGAAACCTCGGTTGTTTAGTCTTAATCTGAGTCTCAGAAGAGAGTGCGAGTGTATCTCTGTTTCCTTCTGTTGGAAAGTATTGCTGTTGCTCCATTTCGTCTAATTGATTAATATTTCTGGATTGAATGTAAATCTAATACTGAACTGTTTTTGACACTGGACTTTGATATTTGGATTATCCCTGGATTGCAAACTGACTGAAATTTGTGCATGACTTTGGACTGCTTATTTTGGACTTTGCTTAAACCTTTCTGGAAGTAAAAACCTACATTTACTGTACAGTGTATCTGTGTGCTCTGTGTGTATAATTCCAACATTACTCTCTATACGTGTCTCTGTATGCACTCATTCTCCTGACGGGGAATTACCTCAACAGTTTATATTTTTAAAATCATTAAAAGATTATAGCTTCAAGAAAAATGAGAGTTGTTACAGTTACAAATATGTGAGGCACATAATTGGAGAAGGCTAATATTTAGCAGACTGACCTCTGTTTGAAGTCACCATAAATGATCCTGCTAGGGAATCCCTTTCTGCAAATTCGGATGCCTTCCAGCACACCATTACATCTCAGTTGGTGCAAGACAAGCTCGTGTTCCATGGCACCTTAAACAATATTGGAATGTATTGGCAGTATAGAATTGAACTCAAATATTCCAAAGTTGTTTTATGCATAAATAAACTATATAATTCTTACCAGGAGTTTTAGTTTCATTGGGGATGAGGCACCGCACAAAATGAGGGTGGGTGCTCCTCAGATTGCTCATCAGCTTGTTTAAATTCTCCTGTAGGATCAGAAATATTTGTGACATTTAAAGTAGATTTCACAACTCCCAATACTTTTTAAAGAACCGACTTGAAATTCTCTATTAGATTTCTTTGCCACCTTTCTCCTAAAGCTTAACGTGGCATTCATAGAAGTTTTGCCTCAGGTCTGATCACCATAATAATCCCTATGAAGTAGATTATGTTGAGAAACCAGACACCAGCTCCAATACACCAATGATCTGCAACCTGGTTCTTCCTACAGTCCAACATCTTAACAATCATAGGGCTCTGTGATTGAGGAAACAATGAAAGGGAAAATCTAAAACAAAATCAAGCAATATTGACTATCATTTTTCATATTTTGTACTCTGTAGTTTTGGATCTCTGAGTCATTCTTTCAGAGAAAGGAACTCAGGAATGGATTTAAAAAAAAATATTTAGAATAGATTGTACAAATAATAAAATTGTGCTTACCCTAAACAGAGCAGATACAGTCTGGAAAGAAGACCCCTTCTTCTTTCCAGCTTTCTTGCCACCGCCACCCTCTAAAGAAGAAAATATAAATATATATTATGGAATATATATATATTAAAATGTTGTTGACAAAATACATGTTTTTTTATTTAGACTTGAAAGGGATGTTCTTTGGATAAGTTCTTACCAACATCTGCAGGGCGATCAACAAAAAGTAATGCCAAGGTCTTCATGGATGATTTCTGGTACAGCTGAATGACACTTTCATTCAATGGGTCCTTGTTTTTTTCCAGCCAGCCGCTAATGTTGTAGTCCACAGTGCCAGCATAGTGCACTAGGGAGAAATGAGCTTCTGCTTTACCTTTCCCAGGCTTAGGCTTTTCAAAGTTCTTGCATTTGCCAAGGTGCTGGTCATAGAGTTTGTTCTTGAAAGATTGATCTGTCGCCTTAGGAAACATGCATTCTTCTTCCAGGATGGAGAAAATGCCCATGGGCTGGAGAGAGCAAAGCAGATAGATTACTGCAAGAAATACTCTTCATTGTCACAGAAATGAAATTATTCATACTCAGCATTTAGGAATTGTTAACTGTAGCAAGATGGAATTAACCATTCATTAATTTTACAGGCGCGTATTCTATATCCAGTTTAGAAAACATGTATAATCTTGGGTGCTGAAAAAGTTTATTTTTAAAAGACCTTCTCAATGAGCTCAATGCAGGCAGCCAGGTCCATCCCAAAGTCAATGAACTCCCAGTCAATTCCTTCTTTCTTGTACTCTTCTTGCTCCAGGACAAACATGTGATGGTTGAAAAACTGTTGCAGTTTCTCATTTGTGAAGTTGATGCAGAGCTGCTCCAAGCTGTTGAACTAGACAATGCAAAGTATTTTGAAAATGACAATTGTCTTCACCAGTGTTCTTTTCTCTAGGCTTTTAAAAATATTTTAAGGTTTATGTGAATGTACAAATATCTAAGCTCCTTCTTGAATCAGTTCTGCTCATAATGTTCTTCTCTGTTAAATCCATTTTTTCAATATGCTCTACCATCACTGCCTTCAGTACTTTGAAAGCCCATACCTTTGCCACAGCTGACTTGAATTTATGATCCACACTCTTCCTGCCAAAACATTCTTCTTCTCTGTGCCAGATATTTCTATTTAAAGCATCCTTCCAGTCAACAACTCAGAAATTATTTGTCTACTTTAATGCCTTTGCATTCAGAACATTGTTGAACTGTACTTCATTCATTAACTACTTAAGTATTTTACAATATAAACATAATATCTCTACTCTCCAATACTATGCTATCAAGAGCCAGTTTCCTTACATCGAAGATCTCAAATCCAGCAATGTCCAACACTCCTATGAAGTGCTGTCTAGATTGTTTGGTGTCCAACTGCTGGTTGATACGAATAACCATCCATAGAAACATCTTCTCAAAAACAGACTTAGCCAAAGCACCGACACTGTTGTACACCTGTGTAGAATGAAAGGGATTATATCAGCATATAATTGGGCCAATGATCCACTACATATGAAACCTTTTCTTGCTAATCCTTACCTGCTGAACAGTTTGGCCTTTGGTGACAAATTCATTGCCAACTTTGACTCGGGGGTAGCACAGAGCTTTCAGCAAATCTGCTGAGTTGAGGTTCATGAGATAGGCAGCCTTGTCTGCAACTGAGCACAAAAATAAGAGGAAAGATTTGTAAGCAAATTGTATGTTTTCTATACTGGAAAAGCTATGTGTAAACAAACACTGTTCCTATATTGTTGTATACTTGACATACATACATACATACATACATACATACATACATACATGAACTGTTCATATTTTTGAACTATATACTATTCAAGAATTCTGACTGTAGTGGTCTCCTGGAAAAGACCCTTCTGTGCTATTGCCCCCACCCTATGGAACACTCTCCCCTCAGAGGTGAATCAGGCCCCCAGTCTCCTGGCCTTCAAAGAAAGACATGAAAGTATGGCTCTGCAGGCTTGCTTGTGTCAAAGCTATCTTTTACTTTGGATCTTCAAGGAACCCACACTTAATGTATGGGCATGGGAAAATGGGAGGGGATTGGATGGAGTTGGAGTGATATATATTGCCATAACAGCATTCTTTTCTCTGGGAATCAAGGACCTTCAGCCTCCCAGGCCTATTAGGGAAGGTCCATCCAGTCTTCCACAGCAGTTAGCTGAAGCCTGCTGTTAGTTCAAGATTGAGACCACAAGACTGCCCAGCACCCAAACCGATGGTAGTTGAAGGGGAAACTCATTATGAAATCAAAAGGATATCGGATTCTAGTTTACATAGGGGTCGACTGCAGTATTTGATCAGTTGGAAAGGGTATCCTTTGTCTGAAGCTACCTGGGTTAAGAGTTGGGACCTGAAGGCAGATAGACTAGTGAAACAATTCCATAATAAATTCCCTGATAAGCCAAAAGGACCTTAGGGATGGAGGTGATTAAAGGCTGACTGTGATAACCTCCTACATTCATCTTTTCAAGACACGCTCATTAGATGAGGGGGGCTGTCAGCCATGGGGGCCATCTTTTACTTTGGATCTTCAGGACTGCCACACTTAATGAATGGGCATGCTGTGGAAAAATGGGAGGGGGGTTGGATGGAGTTGGAGTGAGATATATAGACATAACAACATTCTTTTTTCTGAGAGTCAAGGACGTTCAGCCTGCATCTGGAGAGGCATGACTGGGAGTCATCTCCAGTTGGTACAGTGGATTGATTGGACCATATGATAAACATGTGGGTGCAAGGGAAGGGATTTTGACTTTCTTTTCAATGGGGAAAACCCGGGGGCTTTCAGATTTGGATTTTTCCAGGTGTGCCAACTTGACATCTCTAATAAAATGAAACTTTTGAGGAAATGCCAGCCTCAGAGTCTTACTTGGTTTGAGGGTGTTACTTGGAACCCTGACAGCTTAGGTGCAGAGGAGCATGCAGTCATGGAGTTGATTAGTACCCTGAAATTCCTCTCCCTTTTAATTAATGTTTAACAATGCTTGCCTCTTTTAAATTTTATATATTGTTTTTATGTTTTGAATATTTATTTGTACACTCTCTTTACTGCTCTGTGAAGAGATGGACAGTTTTAAAATTTGGTGAATGAATGAATGAATGACATGCTTTACAAGAAATAAATACACAAAAAGAATGTCATATTTTCTTAGGATGTTGCTGGATTTTTCTATGTCCAGGAAGGAAGAAATAGTAATATCTATCTGAATATAAATTAGCTTCCCAAGGTTAAATGAAAACTACTGCTAAGTGACAACATTTAGCCATTCATTATTGTGTATTTAATTTCAAATTAGATATTACAGTACAGGTAGTCCTTGCTTATCAACCATTTGTTCAATGACCATCCAAGGTTATGACTGAATAAGGAAACTTGTGGCCAATCCTCAAAGTTATGGCCATTGTAGCCTCCCTGAGTTCATGTGTTCGTGATGAAGAGACTTGCTAAACAGCCTGGATTTACAATGGTCATAGCATCTCACAGTCACATGGTCAACATTTGTGATCCTCACAGCCAGCTTCTGACAAGCAAAGTCAATAGGGAAGCCAGCAAGAAGTCATAAGTCCTAGTCAAAATCACACTTAGTGACCTGCAGTGGTTTGCTTAACAACAGCCAAATTGATAAACTGCCATTGTTAAGCCAGGCACAGTCACATGATTTTTGACTTTATAACCATGTCACTTAGGAACAAAATTGTCAGTCCTAGTTCTGGTTGGTAAGCAAGGATTGCCTGTATATATTAGTGTGTTATAAAAACAAACAATATTTACTTTATGTGAGTAGGACAATGGAAGAAAGCATTGTTTTTACTTATTATCTCTGCAGTACTGAAGTCAAGTCAGATTAATTTCCTATAAGGTGTATCCAAGTCTATCTGCTATATTTCTTTCTTAACATAATTATTACATATAAAAAGTGCACAAAATAGCAATTAACATATTTCTGCATAATTAGGGAGCTGTCATTTACAAATTCATTACTGACTGTGTATTCATCATCTTAATATCAGAAAGATGGTGGGTAGGGCAATCTAGAGAAGAAATTCCCTGGCTTTATTGCAATTGTGAAGTTTATTCACCTTCATTCAAGTTATCAGATCATTTCCTATGAAGTTATTAGAGATGTGAAAGAAGAATGTTTCACTTAAATGACTAACAGCACAAGTATACACTGCTCAGAAGCTAGCCCCTCCACAACCTTAGAAACACATTCTTATGCATTAAACTTCGGCTTTAACAACTTTCAGCTGTTTCAAATTAAAACAGCTGATATTCAAGAGAGATTTTGTTTGATTTAGTTTGGACAGGTAATTCCATCACCAACTCTGAAAATACCTTCAGTGCCATCTGGCTCAGCCTGTTCCTCACGCTGCTTCTGCTTGAACTTCATGTTCCCATAATGCATGACTGCTCCTGTCAACTTGTAAATGGCTGTCTTTTCATCAGTGTTGAAGCCCAGGATGTCAATGGCACTCTGGCAAGGGAATGAAGATAAGATAAGTAACTATTCTTCATATTACTTCAACCTAGAATAATAGATTTTTAAATATCTATAGGTATTTGTATAATTTACATCTGTAGCCATCAGCTCTTCCTGATCATTTATGCTGGCAACTGAGATTTCTCCTTGGCTTACAAACAGAAAGTCATATGGGTTTGTGGAGATCAGGAGCATCTCTGAATGAAAAAAAAAAAACTTTTTATTCAAGGCAGAAATCATTTATGGCAACAATGGGATCAAAGTTAGCATATTGCAATGGGAAGAGTAAAAAGATGCTTTTTACCAATCAGTTCTGGCTTCTGGTTGGACATGATCTGATAAAAGATGTGGTAGCTCCTTTCAGCCTTGAGCTGGAAGGTAACTCTGGACTTCTCCAGCAGATCTGGCAAGAAAAGAAAAGTAAGCAAATAAAGAATGTGAGAAAGAAAAAGGGGGAAAGAAGCAAAAAAAGAATTGGGTGGAAGAAAACCCTTACAATGTAAACCCCTTACATGCAAGCACAATCTCTTACATGTCTCAATGTCAGCAGAAGCCAGCTTGCCTGTGGCACCAAAATGGATTCTAATAAATTTGCCCTTTAAAGAAGAAAAAGGATATTATCACAAATATCTGACAATCCAAGGCTGCATCTTCTGTTTATTTCTACACCATGCCAAGTTTCAACATGAAACTTACAAAACGTGACGAATTGTCATTCCTGACAGTTTTAGCATTACCAAAAGCCTCCAGTAAGGGGTTGGCACTGATGATTTGATCTTCAAGGGTGCCCTGAAAAGTAATATTCCGGTCAGATTCAGTATTATCAATCCTTCAAAAATGTCATATAATCACAGGTCATTCTTTTCTGGCATGCATGTACCTGCATTTTGCCTTGCTGGGCTGGTTCGTCCTTTTTCTTGTCAGTAGCAGCTGCAACTGTTGCAAAATACTGAATTACACGTTTTGTGTTCACAGTCTTTCCAGCACCAGATTCTCCACTGTTGGCCAAAGGAGTAAACAAACTGTTAACTGAAATGTGAGCTCCCATTTCTGAAAAGTAAGCAAGCTAGGACAATAAAAGGATATAAAATCCATGTGACACGGTCACCCACTTTGAAACTTATTAAGTTTATTTATTGAAATATATTATGTATTTACTGGTCTAACAGTAAAAGTATAAAACGAGATATTTGAAGGAACAGGTAATCAAGATCAGTTTCTATGCTCTGGAAGTCTACAGTATCTTACAAAATCTTAAGTATCTTAAGAAATTATTAATTAAGAATTTGGAGTACCCTGCCATAAAGCAAATACAGAGCTTAATAAGGAAATGAACTTACGTAATCAGGACAGACTGATTCTCACGATCTAGAAAGAAACATTTTTAAAAAATCACCATTTAAAAAAAAAAAAATGATAGCTCCCTGTGAACTTCCATGAACCGAGTGGGAGTACATGTGACAGTAAAACTTTCCATTTAAGCACTATGCCACTTAAAGAAGAAATAGCCCTGAAAAAATCAAACATCTATTTGTGGAACATTATAAATGTGCAATGATGACAAAATATGTGAATATTATGCAATGGAACATGTCATGAAGGGAAGTTAGCTATACAGATGGAGTAGTCCTTAATCAGCCAAGTTGGGGAATTTCTATAAAGCATTCTTTTTCTCTATAACAGCATTTCTCTGCACTTATAAGAAACAGAATATGAAGTTGTAGACCATAGGCTTTTACTGAATGTTCTCTATAAATTGGCAGTTCCGTGCATTTCTTTGTACATAATTCCCCTTACATGTACAAAGAATAGTATATGTGAATGTTACATTTTGGGTGCACAAGATATTATGCTTAAAATGATTTAACTCTATATGCAAATGATTGAATCAATTAATCTTTTAGAATTATAAAATATACTAAACCACAAATTAATAAAATTGACTGCAATTTCACAATATAGAATGCTATGGGGAAAAAGTTTGTTAACATTAATTAAGCATTAGTATCTTGTTTATCTGTACCCCAAGAGTACTTAACTCACTTAGTCAATCATGCTGGGGAAAATTTAAGAGCTGGACATATAAAAACTGCATATGTTCAAAGGCCTGGCAGAAACATCAAGCCTCAGCTTCATCTTTAAGTTTTTCAGAAATGGAGGTTCCATATCTTGGGGTGGGTGGGAGAAACTGTTGCAGAAACTAGTGGTAAAGCAGGAAACATAATCCAAATCTAGAATTTGCTCTTAGACTCAGAGGAGAAATTTGACCTATATGATTTTCATTGGCATACACATTGAATATTGTTTATCCTTTATCCTTTTTTCCACTAAACATTTCATATTTCTTTCTCTTAAAAAATAAAGCAAGCAATTAAGCTGAGGTAAAATTATTACTATTATTAAATGATAAATTTCTATAACTCCATGTGATTAAGCACATTAAGCATCTGACCTAAAAGCCACATTGTGTAGGAAGCCGACTGAGGTGACTTGTAAAAATATTCTCCTTCTTTCTTAATTAACCATTTACTCACCAGTTAACATGAACTGATATGCATTGTCAGAGATGGAGAAGATGTGAGGAGGGGCCTCTTGACGCTTTTTCCCCTTATATGCATTAACCACCTCTGGGTTGTACACTGGCAACCACTTGTAGGGATTGACGGTGACACAGAAGAGACCTGAGTAAGTCTGTAAAAAATAAAACAGAATTTGCTTAATCTACTTTATCTTTTGCTGACAATTTCTTCAAAAAGTGTCTTCAGTCAAGTATTGATTTAAAAATCTATAACATAAATATATAACTTCTGTTTCCTTGAAACATCAGGAAAGGAAGACATAATTTAGAAACAAGCACTGTACTTACTTTGAATTTAAAAAGCAGGGTTACTAATGAATTTATTAACAGTAAACAGGACAACTTAATGTAAGTTATTTGATGTAAAGGATTCTTAAGGTAAAGGTAAAGGTTCCCCTCACACATACGTGCTAGTCGTTTCTGGCTCTAAGGGATGGTGCTCATCTCCATTACAAAGCTGAAGAGCCAGCGCTGTCCAAAGATGTCTCTGTGGTCATGTGACCAGCATGACTAAATACTAAAGTGGTTCCTATTTTTCTACTTGCATTTTTACACACTTTCAAACTGCTAGGTTGGCAGAAGCTGGGACAAGTAGCAGGAGCTCACTCCATTACACAGTGCTAGGGATTCGAACAGCTGAACTGCCGACTGTCAGGCTCACACATATTACTCATGTATGGCACTCGCTCAGAGCCTGACACATTGCTGGGGCTGTGGGACTGATGGATGTGTAGACTGTCATTTATGCTGAATTGTTGAGATGGAAGATGAGAGGCATGGGAGCCTCCCGGAAATGTGTTTATTGTAATGCCATGGATACTAGCCTTGCTAGACAGCTGTGAGGCACATGGACACTAATCAGTCATCAGTCTTATTTCCGGGCTGTGCATTGATGTAAACCACGATGTGGGGATTTGGGGATATCAGTTGGTGTGGGTTATGATCCTGATTCAGACAGATGGGGAGGGGGGCAAATGGGAGGTAGGTAAGGATACAGAAGGGATAAATAGCAGGGGGAGAGAAAGGAATGTAAATAAAGATTAGGCAGTGACAAATAGACCTGGGGAGGAGGCGTGAAAGTAGATAATGCAGTAGTGGATGTCAGGTTGTTTGCTGGGAGGGACTAGAGCACAGCATAAAAGGCACTGAGAGGCAGACCCTCTCACTGCTGACTTTAATCAGGAAATACTGTTTTTGCTTATCAGGACTGGAACTGCTGTACTAAACTTCACCATACCAATTGTGAGTAGAGTGATTTACTAGCAAGATACTCCAGTACCCAGTTGGAGCTGAAACTGGTCTTTCTGATCGACAAGCTCAGCATCTTAGCCACTGAGCCACCACATCCCTCACAAAAGTTTCTTAGGAGATCTTAAAAGGGTAGAAAAATACCATCACAGAATATGCTTACGTAGATCATCCAGGCTGCATAACGCTCTTTGAGATTATACAGGACAGCAGGTTCATGGAGATGAGTCATCATGGCCATATCTTCAATTTTGTCATATTTGGGAGGATTCATGTAAAAGATCTGATCATCTTTCACAGTTACAGTCTAGGGAGGTAAGAACATGCCTGCATGTATCAACTTAGAAAATGGAAAGAAGAAAACTGTAGTAATTGCACTTTATTGTCTCTGCTGAACCCATGAGATCTTGCACAATGAACATACTTTGGGTCCTTTCTATGAAACATTGTCACCTAGTGGGATCTTTTATCACAGGTGCCTGTCCTATTGAACTTCATTCCCCCTGAGATTCTGGCTTTGCTTTAGGACCTTGAAAACCCAGTTCTTTCCCTTGGCTGTGGGCCAGAACTCAAGATGAACCCATCAAAAATGGAAGTGTTTCAAAGGAAGTAAACACTGAACTGTATAATTTTCTTTCTGGATGTTGATGGAAGTTTGCTTATAAGAGTTAGAGAACTATACAGTCAAACAAATAAACAAATGTAGATATTTTACTTACTTCTCCCTTTTCAGTCTTGACAGTAACTTGCCCTCCTTCCCTACTCTGGACGCTGCCTTTTATGTACGAGATCTTAGGATCCACCACAAAAACTGAATTCTTGGCATCAAAGGGCTTATTTTGGGCTTCAATTCTTTCCTTTTCTGTCTTTCGAAGAAAAGGGGCAGCTTCCCCAAATACTGCCATTTCAGCGTCTGAAGCCATAGCTGCAATTTATGTTGTGCAGGAAGAAAACAAAAGAAAAGAAACACACAAGCCAATTCATGAAATTATCCTTATTAACTTTGTTTTTGGCCTTTTTTTCACAACATGGAATTTGTATCTGTTCTTCCTTTGATTTGAACCAAAGTATCTTATTTGGTTTTACTCAAAGGTTTTACTGCTTACACAAATATTTAATTTCATGTCATAAATCTTTTCATATCCCTGAGATCTGTTCCATTATTCATAATATTGGATTATGGAAACCACTGAGACTGAAAGAGCAGCTAGAATTCATCCACCAAATTACCTAATGAATGTAAACTTTGCTTATAATTTGAATTGCCCAGGAAATTGAAAGGCAGAATATAATTAATCAAATAAATATATACTTGAGATATTTAGGTAAGAAAAATATGGGAAGCATATTAAAATAGAGGTACTACATTTAAGAAATAAAGATACTATAATCTATCTTGACAATGCTCATTTGGACAGTATATTATACTTTTGAAAAAATGTCCTAATTGTTACAAAAGTTTAGTTTATCTCATTGTTCTCCATAATTAGATTATCTTTAAATTATTTACTATTTTCCATTTGTGTCATGCATAAACAATTGGACTTTGAAATTTATTAAAATCCAATTCAGCAAACTTAAGTTTCTTTCTGTGTAAGTTCTCTTAAATTTGGGGATGCAGCCTGCTTGGCTAAAGTAGAATGTCTCAACTATTGGAATTTGAAACATATTATTATTATTATTATTGTTGTTGTTGTTGTTGTTTTTGTTTTTGTTTTTGTTGTTGTTATACTATTTCCATCTGGTGGGTCAACAGTAGGCCAACATGGAGAAACACTTTAAAATAATTCTATATTTCCTCTTGAGATATTATCGCTTACCACTACAGTTAATTTTCAGCACAAACTGTGTCTTAAGGGAAATTTCATGTCAACATTTTTTTGTACATTCCATATACTTCAAATGATTTCATTCACTCGCATGTTAAATCTTATCATGATCCAAAATTTGGACCCCCATCATAGAGATAGTTTTGTGGATTTTATCAATGGCTTTATAGCAATGCAGATGATCCGTTAGAAAGTTTGGTACTGGTATCTTTGAGGTCACTATCTTAGTTGACTTGTAATGGAATGCAGCCTTAATGCAATCTATGACATACCATACACAGTACACAACCCAAAGGAAGCATTTTCTTCCCTGAACTGCATGCATATCAGTCCCTAGTATTATCTGGCATTAATCTGGTTGTCCCCAGCAATGTAATCAATCAGGATCTTACCTTGTGTGGTACTATGGATTTAAATGCAGACTCGTGCTGGCCAGTTACTGCAAAGTAAAAATGATAGATTCTTTACAAAATGTTCCAAATGTAGCTTAAATAGATGAAGTAGATTTTAAATCCCTAGTGACATAGACAGCCCTGCTCAGTTGTGCCAAAACCAGCAGGAATAAATTGAGATGTGAAGAATTAGGATGAGCTCCTATTTCTTTTACACCCTCTTACCTTTAAGCTGTTGGTGCAAGGACCTAAGAGGCTGGTCCCAAGGCTACTTATATATGAAGTGATTTGCATGCACAGAACCCTCCTCTTCTTTCGAAGGTCAAAACTGTTTCAGTAATCTTAGCAACTCTTAGGAAGATTCTCATAAATATTTGACACAAATAGATACAATGAGACATATCAACACCATGGATCAGTCTATAAATAATTTCTTAAGGGGAGTGGATTGTGAATGGGATTTTATGCAGTATATTGTGCTTTGATTTTGGTGATCAGTTGAAACACTGCAAGTAATCATTCCTGATTTTTATAAACTGTAATTTAAAGGCAAGAGACTGAATTGAGGTACCTCCAGCACTGGATTGAAAATGTATACTCCTGGAAAAGGAACAGGTGCTGAACAAAAATCTTAAAAATTAAAAAGATGGGCATAATCATCAATACAGGTAGAAAGCAAAATGACAATAAGACAAGAAGTAAACTCACGAAAGGTGAGGGTAAAAGAAAGACTGGCTCTAAAGCAAAGTTATAGGGATAGTTTAAAGAACACCAGCACTAAAAGAGTAAGTGTGAATGGCCTACAAAAATATGTGGAAAAAAATAAAGGAATCACCAGAAAAAGTGTCTTGAAGTAATACAAAAATATTTTTTTTATTTTTTATTTATTGTTAAAATAAGAAAAGAAAGAATGGAGACTAAGGGAAAATGCTATGTAAAAAGAGAAGAGTAGATTTCAATGGTGGTTAATGTATTCCATAGGTCTGATGTTTCTCAATGAGCAGCTGTGGCTATAGTCTCAAAATTAAAGATGGTAAACTGGTACATGTTTGAGATTATGTATTGCTTGAAAAAATTTCCCCATTTTCAGAAAATTGCTTTCCTTCACATCTGCAGTAAACATAGCAAACCATAAAAAAATTGGGTCCGAGAAAGACTTCAGAAATTTATTTCCTTAACTAGGAGACATTACTTTTGACCCAGCTTCATTACAAAGGACAGAAAAGAAGTCCAGGACTTCTCTCTAGCTGTCATCCGAAGTTACTGCCTCTTTTGGCAGGGTGGCTCTGACTTTGACTGATGGGATCTTAGGGAAAATTTGTGGAATTGCACTTCATGTTTGGCACAAACTTAATTTACAAGTATTTGGCATTCCAAGAATCTGAAAGCTGAGAACCAGAAATTCAGCTGGTGTAGGACAATATTACACTAATGGCCTTTTCAGGTCTGATCTCTTTATAATTAATAACAAAGGGATTTTCTGATTGTTTAAACATATATATGGAGCATCATACAAGTTGTATCCCTCAGAAAACTATAGCTTTTTCACCCTAAACTATTTATTACTCAAAATGGTTTGCTAAATGGCATCCTTCAAAATAAAATAGCAATAGCACTTAGATGTAAATACCACTTCATAGTGCTTTACAGCCCTCTATAAGCAGTTTACAGAGTCAGTATACTGCCTCCAACAATTTTGGGTCCTCATTTTACCCACCTCAGAAGGATGGAAGGCTGAGTCAGCCTTGAGCTCAGTGGGATTTGAAATGCCAACTTGACAGTCAGCAGAAGTAGCCTACACTACCTGCACTCTAACCACTGTGCCACCGAGGTTCAATTTACATTTTACATATTAATTTAAACCAAAAAAAAAGCATTTTTCTGGTTTTGAATCAGCAACCTGTTAGCCATAGTGCTTTTCAAAATACTGATAGGAAAAGAAATATATTAGGAACTCTTAGACAAAAGAAACCATTATACTGTCTCAAGGGTCATTGCAAAGAAGTTCTTGAATTTCTTACTTTAGCTTGTAAGGAAGTGATCCAGCTAAAACAGAGAGTGTTCATGGTGACCTTGATTGGGAAGGTAGTAGAGAATTGATAGAAGGAAATTCTATTTGTAGCTCAGTGTTAAATTTGGGTGTTTTCTTGCAGAAGTTTCATTCAGTATCTAGCTGGATCATAAAGTGTCTGCAAAAAAACAACCAAGCTCAGAGACCACAAAGGACCCCACAGATGGAGAATTGTGGGAGGATGGGCTACAGCATCCGAAAGCTCTGAAGAATAAATATCTAGTCCCGATGACTGAAACAGATTGAATCCTGCAACATTATCCTGCAAAATGTATGTTCGCCTTCATTCATGTGAATTGTTTCTCTTATATTTGAATCCCTGTGAGAGAGACTTGCCACTAGAAAGAAATTAGGCTTCTGAAGTTCTCAATTCATGACAAGCATAAAAGATTTGACGTAACTGGGCTAGAGCAACAGGCATGGTGAATAAACCCACTATTGACAGTGTTACCCAACCTGGTTTTTATTGGACTACTGTATAATGCACTTAGCATAGGACTGCCCTTGAAGAATATTCAGAAACTTCAACTGGTACAAAATGTATTTCTTTTGTTAATCAAATGTAGCTGCCCATCTTAGTAGAGGTGATTCCAAGTAGTGTACAATAATAAATGCAGCAGAGCAGAAAGGTACTGGTGCCAGTTGTATGCATGATACCATTGCTTTGCAAGCTGCATTGGCTTTAGGTATGCTTCTGGGTGCAATTCAAGGTCCTGGGTGTCACTATTAAAACCCTTCAGGACTTAGGACTGGGTTATTTACAGGACTGTCTCTCCCCAGTTGTTTCTACCCATCCTATCCAATCTGGCAGGCACAGGATGTTGACAGCTAAGATACTGTCAACTAAGGAGTGTCAGCTGACAGAGCCCAGCGGAATAGTCTTTTCTGCCATGGCACCTGCCTTTTCAAACATAATTCCTCCTGAGATTAGGTCAGCTTCATCTCAATTGGCCTTTCATAAGGCCTTGAGAACCTGACTTAGTGCACAAGTTGAGGACTCTGGATGTGGGTCAGAGCCTAGTAGAATGAATGACTGATTAGATTGTACCTAGCTGCTATATGTTTTTATTCTTGTTTTACAATGTTTCCTGCATTTTTATTTGTGTTATTGTAAGGCATTTGGTGCCAATAATCTATTTAATACATTTATAATCTAACCATTATTTCTCAATCATAGAACGATATTAGAAGACAACTGAAATCTATAGAAAATATGTGTTCAGATGAAGTGTCATCCATGTATCTGACTTTTGAACTCACAATTCTTTCTGGTTGGTTACTTTGGCAATGATTTCAAATACACAAGGATAATTTTAGAGCTGGAGTCTTCTCTTATTTGGGGAACTGATCTTGGCAAAAGATATCTGAGAAGTTCTATGCTATGATTGTATAGGTTCAATAAATCTAATAAAAGAAATATATAGTAAGCGCAAAGTATCTGATTATTTGAATAATATTCTCACATACTTCTTCAAGAACAGCAGTTGCCAACCAGTGGGCCACGAGAAAATTTTGGTGGGCCGCAGAGAAATCTCAGCCCCAGAGCATCCCCCCCCCAAAGCAATTAATCCAGGCTGTGCAGAAACACAAGGCTGCACTGCTCACATGGCCTGCAGGAACACTCCCTGCCCACTCACTCCTTACCTGGCAAACTTGCCTGCTAAATTGCTATTTTTCCTTTTTCTGTCCATCAGTTGTTTTGCTGTGCTGGGAGATTTAGATTAGCTGGGAAGGAGGAAATGGTTGGATTTCTTGCTTTCTAGCGAGTCTTTAGATCTTAGGCTCTGCTTTTAAGCACAGCCGAACCACCCTTAGGATTCAGTGAAGACTCACGGCAAGCAAATTTGAGAGACTGAGCTAGCTGATAGCAGATGGATAGATCACTGAATGATTCTGTAAGCAACTCAATCTGCCTGCCTGCTTTGCCTGATTTGGGGTAAAAGTTGTCTTTTTTATATAAAAAAGACAATATTTACATACATAGTGTGTTTTGAGGTAATTTTATGAGTTTGCTTGCAAATAAATTGTATGTGACAGACTGAGCTAGCTGATGGCAGATAGACAGATTTCTGAATGAATCCATGATTCTGTGAGCAACTCAATCTGCCTGCCTGCATTGCCTGATATTGGGTAAAAGTTGCTCTTTTTTATAAAAAAAAATCAACATTTATATAAATATTTATAATATTTATAATATTTACATAGAAGCCATGGCCAGGCAGTCACATGACCACCAAGCCACACCCACAAATTAGGCCACACCCACAGAACTGGTTAGTGGTCCCTGGGATTTAAAATTATGAGTTTGGTGGTCTCTGGAGTCCAAAAGGTTGGCGACCCCTGTTCTAGAAAATGGTTGGGGGAATGTTACTTATACATAAAAAGACAACTGCCAAAAGATGGAATGGGACAATTTGCCAAGGCCAACTCACTGTAGCCAACTTGCTGCAGGACAATTCACTATGGCCAACTTGCTCTGGGATATTCATCTCATCACAGGACAATTCAACAGATACAAAAGTTAAATTAATTTCAACAGAACATGGCAAATAATAATAAAATAAAGTCAATACAGAAATACAAGTTACACTAATTTTGACAAAAATGTGGTCGCCAATCATAAAAGTAACTGAATGAAATGATTAATGTAACATTGAATTGTCCTGCAGTGAGTTGTCCTATAGTAAGTTGGCTGTGGCAAGTTGTCCCATGGAGTATTGGCCGTGGTGAATTGGATATGGCAAGTTGTCTCGGACCCATCAAAAAATAATCCAATAGCATAATAACCTCCTATTTTCTCGACAATAATCTCAGTCTTTGGTTTAAACATCCCCCAGAGTCTCCTTTTGATCTCTTGTATATGCAGATTTTGTCTTCTATCTCTTCATCTTTTTTTCCATCATCAGATTTCATCTGACACATGTTTCTAATTACATTGCACTATTGCTTATAAAGTTTTCATTTTAAAATTTAGGATTGCTCTTAAATATGTTCATGCCTTTTGAATGTAAACTTTAATCTAACTGTCTGATTATATGTATATTCCACAGACAACTCATTCTTGATTAAGCCACGATTTCTCCAGTGTTGCAGCACACCTGTGTTAGTCCTTATAAGCTAAAATGGGGAAGAATTTGGGAGCATCTCTTCAGATTAAATCAGAATTTTTCATGAATTGCAGTTCACTTCATCAGATCCATGGAAGGAATAAACTGATATAAAGCCCCTGTCACACAGCACCAACGGATGCAAAGAGGATGTAAAACGGAGAGAAACACTTGCCATCCATTGTTCATCGGACTCTGAGAGATGTCGTGCCTTGTTCTGTACTCTCACTAACAGAGCGGCGTCCGTTTTTTATCCCTCTATCCGTCCAGCATCCATCTACTGACATTTCATCCGCTCAAAAAGTTTTGGAGCTGCACAAAACTTTTGAGCGAAAATGTATCCAACGCGTTCCATTCTCCATCCGCTACGCATATGGGGAACATCCGTTAGACGTCCGTTGTCATCTGTTACACGTCTGCTATATCTGCTAGGCATCCGTGCGCATCCGCGCAACTCACATCCGCTCCAGCGGAAAAACAGACACAGGGAGGAAGCGAAACGGACACGGAACGGACATGCAGCGTTAGTAGCACGGATGCAGCTCACATAGAAAGCATTAAACACGGAAAAAACGTTCGCTAGGGACGTATCTCAGATTTTAGGTGTCCTGCAGGATGTCTAAGGAGGATGTAAAGGACACCTAAGCGGAAACCTATATTTCCATAAAAAAAGGGGGAGAAATCACCTGGATCTCACTTTCAGTCCAGCAGCCCTGCTGTGCAGACCTCTTCAGCCTTCATTTGGTCTTTGCTCTTCCACAGCATCCAGTCATCTCCACCATGGATCTTCACACATTCCTTTTGGTAGCCACCACATCGTTCTACAACAGTGCGAAGCCATGTACAGGCTCTTTCATACTGTTCTACGTAAGAAAAGGAGCGCATCAAGAAGTGTCTGGGTCCGAAGATGGATCGCGAGAAGAGCAGAGTACGGACTGTATAACTAGCTGATGGTGGAGCTGAGGAACGAAGACACTCGTGCATTCCAGAACTTCATGAGGATGCGCCAGCCATGTTTGACAAAGTTTGGAGTGCTGAGACCCAGGTTGACCAAGCAGAGCACCAACTTCTGGCCCAGCCTGGACCCTGAGCTCAAGGTGGCACTGACTCTGTGCCACCTGGCTTCAGGGACCACAATACAGGAGCATGCAGTACGGCTGGAGGGTGCCACACAAACACCATCAGAGCATTGTGGTCAGAGAAGTGGTGCAGACCATCATCAAAGAATACCTGGAGGAGCTCCTCCAGTGCCCCTCCACTGAAGAGGCTGGAAGAAAGTTGCAGAGCAGTGGTATCAGAAGTGGAACTTCCCCACACTGTTGGAGCCATAGATGGCAAGCACGTGGCCTGCAAAGCTCCATCCAAGTCAGGGTCCACTTATCACAACTACAAGGCTTCTTCAGCATCATCCTCTTCGCCATGGTCGATGCTGACTACAAGTTCAATGTACATCAATTCTTCAGGCAACGGCTCATCTTCAGATGCCCAGATATACAACACCAGTCACCTCAAGGAGGGGCTGGAACGCAACCTCATCATGGGCTTCCCAGATCCAGACCCCCCTGCTCAATGACACCACAAGATGTGCCTACTTCATCATGGGGGATGACGCCTTCTCCCTCAGAACCTACCTCATGAAGCCTTACACTTCCAGATGCCTCACCCGTGAAGAGAGGATCTTCAACTACAGGCTGTCCAGGGCAAGACGGGTGGTGGAGAAAACCTTTGGCATCCTGGCTAACAGGTTCCAGGTATTCTCACCACCATGCGCAGCATCACCCAGAGACTGTGAGGAGCATTGTGGAAGCTTGCTGCATCCTGCACAATCTCATGCGCACCTGCTACCCATGTTGCAGACAGGCTCGTGGACCTCCAACAAGGCAATGGGGACAGGAGCCTGGAGGCAAGGGAGAAACCTGATAGACACTGTGGAGGTGCAAGGCCCAACAGAGCTTTCACGTGAAGGGAAGAAGCAGTGCGACTCCTAAAACACTGGTGCAACTCCCCAGCTGGAACAGTGGAAGTGGCAAGACAGGATGATAGATGGACTTCTAATGGATGCTTCCTTCAACCTGTCTCATCACACTGATGAGATTGTGCCATGCATGTTTGAGTGGCCCTACAATGAACAGGGCATTTAATAAAGAGTTGTGTTTGTGTTGAAATGTGTGGATAATGATTACATTATTATTGATAATAAAGGGCAAATAGGTGTGGCACCTGGGAGGGTGGACCATACAGTCCCCACTATGCTTGCACTGGAGGTTTATCTATCCCACAGCTTTATACCCATTCCACAAGTATCCTAAACCCATCCCACAGCTATTACCATCTCACAGGTATCCCTGCCATCCCACAGTTATCTTAACCCATCCCACAGATATCTCAACCATCCCAAAGGTATCCCTGCCCATCCACTGCTATCTTAACCCATCCCACAAGCATGCAAAGGCTTAAACCATTTCTAAAAGTTTCCACCAAGACTTTAATTGACTAAAAGAACTGAAGCAAGCGTGTGAAGCAAAGATAATCTTTATTAATAACAAACTGTAAAAGAAAATGACCCAAGTGTCCCAAGCAAAGATAAAGTCATCAGGTAGCAAACCCAGTCCTCTGGCATTCTTCTCAGACACTTCTGAGGGTGCCCCATAGTCTCAGGGTGAAGGTCCAGGTGCGTGTGGAAGTGTTGCTGCTGGAGTGCTGGTCTGAGTGCTGGAGTGCCTGGCCCCTGAGAGGACAACAGGGATGGTGTGTGGAGGAAGTCTCAGAGAGCTGGCTCAGTCCTGTGATGTTGAGGCCCCTTCTTCCAGGAACATGGGGTGTCAGTCCAAGACCAATGACAGATGTTCTGAGGCCAGGCTTGGCTGTGGGTGGAGGAAGGAGGAGTGTAAGTGGGGATAGTCTGGTCTGCAGTTGAGCGAGGTGAGGCATGGGTGGCATCTGTGGAGTGGGTGGCAATCGGTGGCGTCGGTGGCATCGTGACATCAGTGGCATCTGTGGCACGGTGGTGTTCGATGAACCTGTGCCTGGACTGGGAAGGGCTGCCTGTGCTGCTGGAGCTCCTGGTAAGCCGTAGCCTTGGTAGGTAAGGGCCTGTGGAAAGCCTTGGAAGGGCAGTGACATCACCTGGGGTGGAGGAGCAGACCTGGACTGGGTCGGAGCAGGTTCATCTGGCCTGGAGGGTTGTGAAGAAGACCGGTGATCCTGTCCTTGATCACCTGGTACTGTGATTCGGACATGTCCAGGAGGGTCTGGTTGACGTAGGTAAGGAAGGGCTTCGATTGGCAGATGGTATGTCGGTGGTACCAGCTGAAGAGGAGATCTACGCTGCTTTTGATGGTGTCCCTGATTCCAGCAGGACAGTGTGGCTCTTCCCTCCCGGTCTGCCTCTCTGCCTGCTTTTCTGTGAAGGTGGAGCTGGGGTGGATTGTTGGGTTCTCTGGTGGAAGTGCCCTCTCCTTGCTCCCACTGCATCAGGGGGTCCTCACGTGCTCCGCCACGGGGAATGCAGCTGTCAGGGGGGTCTCTGTCGTGGACCCTCCACAGATACCTGCCTGGACACAGGAGCTGACTCTTGGCCAGAAGAGGACTGGCTCTCTGCAGCTGCCTGAGAGAGGGTTGTGAGAGGGGCTGCTCCTCGGTGGCGGATCTCAACCTCCAAGAAGCTGCACTTAGCCATCAGTAGGTCTCCCGGTCCGTCAGCTTGACTGCGGCCTGGCCAGATTTCTTGAGGTCCAGCTTCCCCGTACCAGGTGTGCATGTGCTTCCACCAGCCGAGGAGCACCTCCGAAGTGTAGCCCAGGTCCTCCGCCTTCTCTCTCAAGCAGCCTGCTTCCTTTTGGTGTCTCGATAGAGCCTGTGTCCCTCTCCCGCCATAGGTTACTCGTTCTTCCTCAGGCATTCCAGCACCTCATCCTCATGTTCCTCTTCGATGGAGTATTGCCTCCTCTCCCATTCAAGCGTATGCCTCTTCCCTCCCTCTGGCAGGGCCAACTGGGCCCTCTCAGAGGGCTTCGAGGTTAGGGGCTGCTCCACCACACCACCACCACCACCAGCAGCAACAACAACAGTAGCAGCACCAGCAGCACCAGCAGCACCAGCAGCCACCAGCAGGACCAGGATCAGCCAGCAGCAGAGTAAGCACAAGAAGCACCAGCAGCACCAGCAGGACCAGGAGCACCAGCAGGACCCAGGACCAGTAGGACTAGGACCAGCGCCAGCAGAGTAAGCACCAGCAGAAGCACCAGCACCAGGAGCAGCGCCAGCAGAGTAAAGCACCAGCAGAAGCACCAGCACAGGAGCAGCGCCAGCAGAGTAAGCACCAGCAGAAGCCCTAGCACCAGGAGCAGCACCAGCAGAAGCACCAGCACCAGAAGAGTCAGCCCGAGCAGCAGAAGCCCAGCAAGAAGCAGAAGTCAGGGCAGGGGTGGGATGGTGGCCCTGTCCTTCTTGCACGGCTGGCAGCAGGCTTCACCTCTTCTTCCCCATGATTGTTGGCTTGGAGATGTGTCTGGCAGCAGGTCTTTCCTCTGAATTGTGACCTGCTTGCGATCCTTTTATATCCACGGGGCTGACGCAATGCCACTCCCCACATGCATAGTGAACGCTTTGCATCCGCTAGGCATCCACTAGGCATCCGCTAGGCATCCGCTAGGCTCCCTGATGCATCCGCTGCATCCGCTCGGCATCCGCTCTGCATCCGTTACTTCCCATTGCGCGTTCCGCTTCGCTGTGCTCCCCCGGAACGCCCCGGATGTGCCATCTGCTTCCATCCACTTCCATCCTGCTAGGCTTCCGTGGAGCACCGCTTAACATCCTGGCTACATCCTCCTCCCGTCCGTGATCCTTCATTTCCATTGTTGTCTGCTCTGCTTATGCAAATTCGGGGCACTTTTGAGAGCGGATAACAACGGATGGAACATTTACTTGTCCGCTGTGTCCTTTTTACATACGTTTTGCATCTGTCGGCCTTTGTGACAGGCCCTTAAGATTTAAACTGAGATGGGACAGAGTGGAAAGGGAGGAAAAGTTTTGGTAATTATGCAGATTATATGTGAGACATGTTATAAAAACATTATCAGTGAAGAATGTTATATTTTAAACATGTATTATATTTATTGAGATTTTTTAAGATTGCCTGAAAATTTTGGGGAAGTGAGTTTGGCCATCTCTCATTCAATTGTACTGTTAAAGATGTTTGGGGGGTTTTTTGGTTCTAAAATAACTGAGATTCATAATGGAGTGTCCTGGAATTCTGTGATATTACTTTGCACTTCCTTTACTTCTGTCTATGCATTAACATCCCATATACAATATTTGACTTAGAATGCTGGAACAGCTGGGCTATAAATCTGATACTATAAGATCTTTTTAGATGGGGCGTTAAAAAAACAGATTATTAATTTAAACCACCTTGAAATATTTATATATTAAGAAACAAATCTTGTGCTTTTTTGCCATTAATCTTACAGTGAAGTAATCTCTGCTTTGAAGAACTATAGTAGTTACACCCTATAACAAACTTACAGAATATTATATACTTTTGTCAGGCAGGCTTCTGTAATAAGGGCAATCTTTTACTGAGACTGTCTGCAACAGAATTTTGCAGGTTTGATTATGCCTTATGTCCTTTCTCTTTCTTACAGTTCAATGAATTAAGGGGAAAGCTGAGTTAATTTATTATCTAACTGGATAATTGTTATCTCATTGTTCTGGATTTAAAAAAAAGATACTTCAGCCTCTTTTACCTAGGTAAAGGTTTCTATACATCTTCATCAAGGCCATCCTCCTTATTGTCCATAGTCTTAAAGCCCATTTTTCCTTCTATGTGTTGGGAAATTCATTTTAGAGGGAATATGAAAAAGGTGTATCAACAGGCTTAATAATAATAGGAAAATAAATCACAGAAAGTGTTTTTTTCCAATTGCTATAATTTTTATTTTCTACAAACTGAGGCAAAATAAACAGTAATTACAGAGAGTGACAAAGAGCTTCACATTTTGCGCTTCTCTTCGGTCACTGCCGTTTCCAGGGTGAGTTTATTCTTCGCTTATAATGACCTTCTTATGCACTTCACGGCTCTTCACCCTGAGCTTGTTCACTTGGGATTCAGCAATGTCAGCCCGCTCCTCAGCTTCTTCCAGCTCATGCTGAATCTTGCGGAACTTGGAAAGATTCACATTGGAAAGTTCCTCCTAAATATTATTATTGAAATTAATAATTATTATTTTCCATTTATTGACAAATACTGACAAAAATTAAAATATTTAGATAATAAAAGAGCAAGGAAATGTAAAGGATAATATTTGTCACACACACACACACACATATTTCAAATCCACAAGTGAATCTTTTTCTTCTGTTTCTTGCAAAAGAGCAGCAGGAAATTGTTCCCTTGCATCCCATGTTATCCTCACTGGATATGCTTCAGGCTGAAAAGTTCATAAAGCTACCAATCCAAAAATGCTACATAGATATTTTTATTTTTTTCCTCAGTAATAGACTATCTTAAAGGTAAGGAAAAAGCAAATGTAAAACATAGGATGATTTAAAAAAATAGAAAATATTTTCCTGTTTCATGTTTAGAATACTTTTTTATATAGGAGCTAAATAAAAGTTTAAAAATGGTTCTTTGGAATTAAGTAACCTTTGTCTAATTATAGTGTTTCAGATTTTGTTGACATTAAAGATATACTGGAATTACAAACTGGATTCTTGCTGCCTATCAGGAAGTAGCTAGTGTACATAAATGCAAGACTTAGAAGACATCTAATAAGTCTATGATTATTTATTTTTCATTTTTTTAATTGCCAAAAAAAGCAGCACATGCATTGAGAGACCTTTCTTACATACACATCAGGATTAAAGAGAAGATGCCAAGTGTGGCCTCAGCCCATTTGTCTAAGCTGTAGGGGAAAACCACCTCAGGGCATCCTGCAAGTTCAGGAATGCCATTTGTCTAAAATGCCAGAGGAAGGGTCATTTTGCCAGGATCTGTCAAGCAGGAAAGATTTGCCCAAAAGCCTCAGACAACTCAACATTTCCAAAAACAAGTTGAAGATTGTTTTACCTGCTATCAAGCCAAGCTGCCTTACAAAGGCTCTAACAAAACCAGTTTTTTGTTTCTATAGAAGGAAAACTTTGCAGGATGGAGGTTGATACAAGCTCAGCACTGTCCATCATCTCATGGAGCACCTTGAAACAACTACTTCCCAGAATGGCTAAGAAGAAGCTTCATGGCTGCCAGTTAATCCTATGCGACTACCAAGGCAGAACCATCCCAGTCAGGCAAGTTTTTTGTTCAATTTCAAAATTTCAAAGGTCACTTGCCTTTAGTGGTAGTGGAAGGTGCCCTCCCTAGCCTGTTGGGGTTAGACTGGTTCCCTGCCCTTGGCCTCTGTATAAGCGGAATCCACTCTATTANTGACTATGCTGATGTGTTCAGCGAGGGGCTGGGCTGTTATTCAGGAACCCCAATATCTTTCAACTTGGACCCTCAGACAGTACCAATCTGTTTAAAGCCTAGAAGGGTACCTTTTACAATCTGCCCCAAATTAGACATGGAACTTGACAAATTAATTAAACAGGGCTTATTGGAGCCTGTGGACTTTGCAAAATGGGAAAGCCCAATAGTGACACCCCTAAAGAAAGATGGTAGAGTAAGAATCTGCGCGGATTACAAGATGTCATTGAATAAATATTTACAAATCAGCGCCTATCCAGTCCCTGTTATCCAGCACCTACTACATTCCTTTGTAGACATGTCACAGGCCTATCAACAGTTCCCTGTTAATGACACAGCCGCTGAACTACAAACTATTGTAACACACAGGGGCACTTTCAAATGTAATGCATTTCAAATGTAATACACTTTCAAATGTAATGCATTTCAAATGCGCCTCCAATTTGGCGTAAATGTGGCCCCAGGAATTTTCCAATCCTTAATGGAAAGACTTCTTCAAGGATTACCGGGCGTAATCCCGTATTTTGATGATATTTTAATATCTGCCCTTGACAAGCCTCAGTAACTGCAAAGAGTCAGAGGAGTCTTCGATCGTTTCAGAAAACATGGTCTTCAGTTGAAGAAAGACAAGTGCACTATTGCCACCCCACAGGTCTAATTTTGGGATACAGAATTGATGCCTCTGGTATTCACCCAATCAAATCCAAAATAAGGGCTATTCATGAGGCACCTACGCCAACTAACAAAACTCAGCTCCAGGCCTTTTTGGGACTTCTTAATGTTTATGCTTCGTTTTTGCCACATAAAGCTTTTGTTTCAGAGCCTCTGCACAGACTCTTGGATAAGCAGTGCCCCTGGCACTGGGGACCTAGGGAAGCCCACGCCTTCCATGCTGTCAAATCATTACTTACATCCAATGCTGTCCTGATCCAATTTAATAGACATTTACCTTTAGTTTTAGCAGCAGATGCTTCTTCTTTTGGCATAGGTGCTTTTTTAAGTCATAGACTGCCTCACGGTTCTGAGGCACCATTGCCTTTTTCTCCAGAACTTTTTCCCCAGCTGAGCGCAGCTACAGCCAAATTGACAAGGAGGCTTTGGCTGCAGTTGCTTCTGTCAAAAAATTTGGACACTATTTCGAGTTGATTATAGATCACAAGCCTCTGTTAGGCCTTCTGTCAGGCAAAAGACAAACTCCTCAGATTTTGTCTGAAAGGATGACCAGGTGGACCTTATTTCTGCCTAGTCTGCCTAGTCCTATGCACTGATTCATCAACCTGGCAAGAGTCTATGTCACGCTGATGCCCTTAGTCGCTGCCCCCTGCCTGTTCCTTTGGAGGATCCTGCACCAACTAATGCTGTTTTCCAGATCAACGATCTCAAACCCATCACTGCCCTTGATATTGCTGCCCACTCTTCCAGGGACAAGGTAATTGCCCAAATTCTTGACTGGGTGGGAAGGGGGTGGCCGGCAATTTCTTACACTTCCGAATTCATGCCTTTCAAAACTTGTCAGCAAGAACTATCTGCTTTGCAAGGCTGTCTATTTGGGGGACTAGGGTAGTTATCCCTTTCAAGTTGCAAGACTCAGTTTTAAAGGTCCTGCATGAGGGCCATCCCGGCATTGTCAGGATGAAGGCCCGAGCTTGCAGTTATGTATGGTGGCCAGGCATGGATGCTCAGATTACAAGTTGGGTGAATGCTTGTCAGCCGTGCCAAGCTACCAGACCTGCTCCACCCACATCCACTCCAGGCAGGTGGGAAGATTCCGTGGCCCCTTAGTCTTGGGTGCATATTGATCTGACTGGCCCTGTTCATGGGTGTACATTCCTGGTTATGGTTGATTCTTTTTCTAAATGGGTAGAGCTCACCTTGATGACCATCACAACTTCAGAAGCTGTCACTAAGGCTCTATCAAGGATATTCACTACCCTGACACCATCATGTCTGATAACAGCCCTGGTCTAGAATGACCAGGTCTATGCCCGGAACTATGCGGGACACCCCTTATGGATGCCTTGGCAGATTGTGGTGGTAACAGGTCCTAAGTCTTACAGGGTCCAACTGCAAGATAGGCACATCTGGCGCTGCCATATCGATCAACTTAGAAGGCATTGGAGTTTGTATGTAGATGGCCCTCAAGACATCCCTGCAGCAGAGAAACTACCGGTGCCCAAAGAAACTTCCCATGGGTATGACAGAAACACAAACCTACCTGAACAGCCATCTGTCCCTCACCCAGAGACACCTGAAGCCGAGACATCAGCTTCATCGGCACCAGAAGTTGCCCAACAAGCTAAGAAGTTCCTTCCAGAAGCAGCTTCATCAGGACTTAGAAGATCTGGCCACCTGCGCAAGCGCCCAAGTTATCTGAAGGACTACGCATGCTCCGTTCTGGGGGAAAGGAGTGTGATGTTCAGAAAAGACTGAGCTGAAGTCTTCACTCCGGTCCGTGTTTCCAGTGGGAACACGGACCATTCCTATTGGCTGATGCCATTTGACAGCCGGCTATAAAAGGAGCTGTCAAATGGCATCAGCTGTTTGCCAGCTGGCTGCCTTGTTAGCGCGGCAGCCATGGCAACCCTTTATTGTTACAATAAAGTAAAAAGCTGAAGTTTACTCTGTGTTTGCCTCAGGTTATTCCGCCGCTCCACATCACAGAGTGTTAGGGGAAATTTGCTAACTTTGTAAGTCATTCAGAGAGGGCTGTAAAGCACTGTAACGCGGTATATGAGTCTAAGTGCTTTTGCTATTTAGGGCAGAGAAAGTAGTATATTCCTATTGTATATGAAAAACATTTAGATTCTGTTTTGTGAAGAACTCTAAAACTGTTCTCATTTTTTCATCAGTTCTTAAAAGACATGACTGTCAAATTAAAAACAATTGGTGCTTGTTTTTGTGGCATGGATGGGAGAAGAAAAGAAACAAAAG
This sequence comes from Laticauda laticaudata, assembly GCA_004320025.1. Lineage (NCBI taxonomy): Eukaryota > Metazoa > Chordata > Lepidosauria > Squamata > Elapidae > Laticauda > Laticauda laticaudata. The sequence goes on along the minus strand of BHFT01055273.1, from coordinate 24,552 downwards.
AATCCACCAGGACTATATTCCTACCAAAATATACCTGTCCATCCCTGTGGGCCACAAAGAGGAAGTGGGGATTTCTTTAACCAGCTTTCTTTCTGACTTATTTATGTGCAGATTCACATGAACCTCTAAAGGCTGTTCTTCAGGAAAGCCCTATGATAAGACAGAACAGTATCCAGGAGATGACAGTGTCTACATCTAAGACCCTTAACATCAACATTGCTGAATCAAGCTGCATGCAAAATTGCATGTTTCTGGCTGTTCGTGCAATTAATAGCCTAAATAAACAGATGCAAGCGCACTCACTACAAGCTCCAGGGTTTGAGAGATTAATCATGATTCTTTAGCAAGACACTGAGCAACATTTAGCCTCTTAGGAGGCCACAAGCTGCCTCATTAGCATTTTGGACGCCTTTGAGGTCTCTCCTCTGTTCAGCCTCTACATATAAGAAATATATTATATCACAAGACTTCCACCTAGGACGATGTTCACCAGGAGTGTCCAACCTTGGCAACTTTAAGACTTGTAGACTTCAACTCCCAGAATTCTCCAGCCAGCCATTCTGGGAATTGAAGTCCACATATTTTAAAGTTACAGTAACATGATTGGACACCCATGGTGTACAGTCTCCAGCTCATGGAGCTAATGACTGATAACTGTCACATCTAATCAGAAATACACTTCAAAATCAGGAAGTGACTCCATTCGGGTATAAAAGTAAATCAAACATATCACACTAATATGTGATTTTTTTTTCACACTAAGCCTTTTGCTATTGGAAAATCAAACAATAGGAAGATGATGCACGATCAGCTCCTGCACGTAGTTCAGCTTCCTGCTTCTCTGGGCCAATCAAGCCATCAATCACAGGCTTCATTAAAGAGGCAGGCATGTTCACTTGCAATATTACAATATAAAAGAATCATTTTTCAGTTGCTACTCTCTTGTCCAGTGATGGTGACTGGTTTCAAAATGGTGGGTGCAACACGATGATCAACACGTGATTCCATTTTAACATATTTTGCACAGTACACACAAAAATAGGGACATTTGCCCATCTGTGCCTACCATTTTGTAGCCAGAAACTTTGGCGAAGAATACTCTTGTTTCCACTGATCTTCCACATCTTCCTCAAAGCATTTTAGTTTCCTGTGTTGTATTCTGCAGTTGTGTCTGTGAGTCCTTGATTAATACACTTCGAAAGGGGAAGGGGACAAACTGAAGATTGAAGGGAGAAAAAGACTTAGACAGCTTTTGTGTCAATGGTCTCCCAGAACAGGAAACTTTAAAATGAAAGGATTTTTTTTGATAAAGTGCTTTCCAGAATTCAAGTTTCTTAAAACTTGCAGCTTGTTTATTACACTATGGACTTCACTTGTTTTATATAGAGGAATAAGGGACTGACTCACATTGAAAATCAACTGCAAATTAATACTTTCTCTTTTGGGAAGACTCTTGTTTCTCTTAAAATAGCTTCTGTTGTTATTATTTAAAGAAGTCTTTCATCTCCAACTCTGCATAAAGTTTATTCTCTCTCTTAATATATATTTCATTTTCAGTAATTAAAATGTTCATTTTGCTTATAAAGCAGGAAATAATATGGGAGAGATGATGACAAACAGAATAGCTAAACAGTATATTTTCACTATAACATTACAGCAACCTCGTTATTCCTGAATTCGAGAAAGCACATCTGCTATGATTGTCTTACTTTGTGCCATAAAGTAAGTATGGCACAAAGTGCCCTACTTTGTGCCATATCTAATGCAGGGGCCTCCAAATTTGGCAACTTTAAGACTTGTGGACTTCAACTCCCAGAATTCTGGGAGTTGAAGTCCACAAGTCTTAAAATTGCCAAGTTTGGGGACCCCTGTTCTAATGTATACAGTTACACATGCACACACTTACAAACACACATTGAAATAAAATATATCAAGAATAGAGCATTTGTGTGTGTGTGTGTGTGTGTGTGTGTGTGTGTGTGTGTGTGTGTGAGAGAGAGAGAGAGAGAGAGAGAGAGAGAGAGAGAGACCATTGTTATGCTGCTCGCATGTTAATTAAACTATATAAAGATTGTGAGGATATGACGTACCAACAAAGCAGTTGGAACTCCAGGCAACAAGATGACCTCTAGAAGAGTTTCTGTGATGGAAATTGCCTTTTAACAGGCACTTATTTTTTTAACTGTGGCTATTTTTGTACCTTTGGTTTATCCCTCTGAAAGAGTACAAACTGTGCTGTCTCTCTCAGTCCCTGCCTTTTGAACTGAGACCGATCCTTGATGGATTGTATCTATTCTGCCACAAAATTCTACAGGAAAGTCAAACTCAGATGAAATGGCTGCTGTTTCATATCAATGAGGCTCCGTAGAATGGGTGGATTTGTCTTGCTGTAACCCAGGGAAGGGAATTTGGCTAAATACCTGCTCCTGCTGGGCTTGGCAGGAAGAGGTTGTGTTAAAACCTGAAGACCAAAGAAAAGAGTAGATGGCTCTGCTTACAACTGGCAATAGTTTTGAAGCACTTTCTTTGTTCTTCTCTTCAAAGTGCAGGGACAAAGTGGAAAGTAAGATCAAAAGTGACAACTTTCATAACTTTTCTTCCATTTAAACCTTTTAAAGGTTTTACATCACCATGAAGCTCACTTTCAAGGAGAATAAGGAGGCTTCTGCTTCTTAGCTTAATCATGTCAAAAATATTCTGTACCCCCAAAATAGGAAAAAAAACTCTCTGTACTAGTCTCCATGCAGCAGCTAATCTATATTTCCAGATAATAAAAGTTGTCTATAACTTCTATAGCTTTCAGATGTTGCGTATATGCAAAGCAAAATCTGTTGGTTATACATTGGACCTGTGCTTTCTTTTAAAACTCAAGTTTGCCTGCTCCATCCTAGAAAGTTTGCTAGAGGTGAAATGCAAGCTGGATTCAGTTTGCTTATTATTATCATAGCTGTGTGAAATAATAAGCCATAAAGGTTGATTTTTGTTAGAGGGAAATGTTATGCTTTTGGAATCACAACTTTGAAGCACTTTGTGACATCAAATCTGGTGCCTTTGAATTGTAAAGGGGCGTTTGAAGGGCTGTTTGGAACTATAATGGATCTTTTGAGGTTGCTGTTTTCTTTTCATATGTGGAAGAAGCTGATAATTGATAGTGGCATTAATAGCATTATCATCAACAGCAGGGGTGTCCAACCTTGGCAACATTAAGACTTGTGGACTTTGATTCCCAGAATTCCCCAGACAGCATGCTGGTTGGGGAATTCTGGGAGTCGAAGTCCACAAATCTTAACGTTGCCAAGGTTGGATACCCCTGATCTACAATATTCCTGCCTTTCAGAATACTTCCAGGAGACATTCTGTTGTTATGCCTCACTCTTATGTTAAGCCCATGTCACACTGAACCAACGGATGCAAAGAGGATGTAAAACGGACAAAAAAGCTTGCCATCCAACGCGATGTACTCACTGCCTCCGTTTGGCTTCCTCTCTATCCGTCCAGCATCCGTCTATTGACATTTCATCCGTCAGAAGTTTTGGGCTGCCCAAATTTTGCGTGGAATGTATCCAGTTCATCGTTCTGCATCCGCTACGCATCCGCTACGCATCCGTTACACATCCGTTACACATCCACTATATCCGCTAGGCATCTGCTACGCATCCGCGCAACTCGCAACTGCCCGGAACGCAGGGAGGAAGCGGAACGGACGCAGAACGGATGCAGAACGGATGCAGAACGGATGCAGCATGGAAACAAAGCATTTAAAAAAAGAAAAAGTTCGCAGAGGGGACCTATCTCGGATATTAAGGATGCTGAGATCCCTAGAGATGCTAGCGGAAAGATCCCTAAAAAGGGAGTGGGGGGCAACTCATCTGCATCTCACTTTCAGACCAGCAGCCCAGCTGTGCAGACCTCTGCAGCCTTCATCTGACTCTTCCTCTTCCACAGCATCCAGTCATGTCCACCATGGATTGTAACAAAGTCCTTTCGGCAGCCCACATCATTCTGCAACAGTGCGAAGCCATCTGCAGGCTCTGTGAATCTACTGCGAAGAGAAAAAAAGAGGCAGCCAAAAAGAGTCTGGGTCCGAAGATGGTTCGCCAGAAGAGCAGAGGACGGACTGTACAAACAAGATGATGTGGAGCTCAGGAATGGAAGACACTTGGGCGTTCCAGAACTTCATGAGGATGCCTCCAGCCGTGTTTGACGAAGTTGTGCAGCGGCTGACACCCAGGTTGACCAAGCAGAGCACCAGCTTCTGCCCAGCCTGGAACCTGGCTCAAGGTGGCACTCACTCTGCACCACCTGGCCTCCGGGACCACCTACAGGAGCATGCATTACGGCTGGAGGGTGCCAACCAACACCATCAGCATTGTGGTCGGAGAAGTGGTCAGGCCATCATCGAAGAATACAAGGAGGAGCTTCCTCCAGTACCCCTCCACTGAAGAAGGCTGGAAGAAAGTTGCAGAGCAGTGATATCAAGAGGGTGGAACTTCCCCCACACCGTTGGAGCCATAGATGGCAAGCTATGTGGCCTGCAAATCTCCAACCAATCAGGCTCCAAGGGCTTCTTCAGCATCGTCCTCTTCGCCATGGTCAGTGCTGACTAAAAGTTCATGTACATCGATGCTTCAGGCAACGGCTCATCTTCAGATGCCCAGGTATACAACGCCAGTGTCCTCAAGGAGGGGCTGGAATGCAACCTCATCGTGGGCTTCCCGATCCAGACCCGCTGCACAACGACACACAAGATGTGCCCTACTTCATCATGGGGATGACGCCTTCTCCCTCACAACCTACCTCATAAAGCCCTCACCTCCAGACGCCTCACCAATAAAGAGAGGATCTTCAACTACAGGCTGTCCAGGGCAAGGCAGGTGGGGGACAACGCTTTGGCATCCTGGCCAACAGGTTCCAGGTACTTCTCACCACCATGCAGCATCGCCGAAGAGACCGTGAGGAGGCATCATGGAAGCTTGCTGCATCCTGCACAATCTCATTGCGCCACCCGCTACCCAGTCTTGCAGAACAGGCTTGTGGACCATCAGCAAGGCAATGGGGACATGGAGCCTGGGGAATGGAGGCAAGGGCGAAACCTGATCAACACTGAGATGTGCAAGGCCCCAACAGAGACTCATGTGAAGGGAAGAAGCAGCACAATCTCCTAAAACGTGTGCAACTCCCCAGCTGGAGCAGTGGAGTGCAAGACAGGATGGTAGATGATTAATGGATGCTTCCTTCAGCCTGTCTCATCACACGGATGAGATTGGGCCATGTATGTTGGGTGGGGCCTACAATGAACAGGGCGTTTTAATAAAGAGTGTGTTTGTGTTGACATGTGTGGATGATTATTACATTATTATTGATAACAAAGGGCCATATGTGTGGCAGCTGGGAGGGTGGACCATACAGTCCCACTATGCTTGCACTGGAGGTTTATCTATCCCACAGCTAATACCCATCCCAAAGGTATCCCTGCCCAACCCACTGCTATCTTAACCCATCCACAAGCATGCAAAGGCTTAAACCATTTCTAAAAGTTTCCACCAATACTTTATTAAAAAAAGAAATGAAGCAAGTGTATGAATCAAAAATAGATTTTATTACAAGAAGCTATAAACAACAAATGCATGTCTGGCACTCTCCTTGGTCGCTCAGTCTCAGGGGTGAAGGTCCAGGTGCTGTGGAGGTGGCCTGTGCTGGAGTGCTTGTCATCAGCTCCTCCAGAAGCAGAAGCAGCAGAAGTGCCAGCCCCAGAAGAGCGAGCCTGTGCTGCAGAAACCCAGGAGAACCAGAGTGAGGGGCAGGGGGTGGGATGGTAGCCCTGTCCCTCTTGCCAGGGCTGGTAGCAGATGGCTGAGGCTTGCTGTGCTTCCACCTGATTGTGGGGTTGCTGGCTGGCAGGGAGGCTGTCAGGAACCAAGGCTGGCAGAAAGGCTGGCAGGCAGTCAGGCACCAAGGCTGGCAGGCAGGCAGGCAGCAAGGCTGGCAGGAAGGCTGGCAGGAAGGCTGGCAGGCAGGCAGGCCCCAAGGCTTGCAGGAAGGCTTGCACCAAGCTGGCACCAAGGCTGGCAGGCAGACATGAACCAAGGCTGGCAGGAAGGCAGGCAGCAAGGCTGGCAGGCAGACTGGCTGGCAGCAAGGCTTGCAGGCAGGCTGGCACCAAGGCTGGCAGGGAGGCTGGCAGCAAGGCTGGCAGCAAGGCTGGCAGGCAGACATGCAGGCAAGGCAGGCAAGGCAGCCAATCCGTCCGGCAGCAGGTCTTCCCTCTGAATGGCGACCTGCTTCCGAGCTGCTTCCATTATATCCGCGGGGCTTGACCCACATGCACAATTAACGCTCGGCATCCATTAGGCTTCCGCTGTGCCTCCGCTGTGCATCCGCTCTGCATCCGCTTCATCCGCTGTGCATCCGCTTTGCATCCGCTATATCCGTTCCGCCTCTGCTTTGCTGAGGCCCCCGGAAGCCCTGCGGATGCGCCATCCGCTCCCATCCGCTTCCATCCGCTGGGCTTCCGTTCCGCATCCGCTTTCCATCCGCCCTGCGTCCTCCCCCTGTCTGTGTTATCTGCTCCGGTTATGCAAATTTTTGCCCCTTTTGAGAAGCGGATAACAACGGATGGAACATTTTGCTTGTCCGCTATGTCCTTTTTGCATCCGTTGGGCAGTGTGACATGGGCTTTACAGGTTTTTAGACAGGTTTCCCTGGAGAGGCATAAGTTGACATTTTTCTGCTTTTTTTTTTTTAAAGGAGGCTTTTCTTTCTCATATGATCCTCCCTATCTTTTCTCAGATGCAACCTTTAACTTATCCATTTTTAATTATATTCACCTTAATCTTATCTTAGTTGCAGCACAGTTCCCAAAAGCGTTGGACATCATAATTTTCGTGAAGGTACTGTAAAAAATTTAATGGTTCTTTGTCTCATATGGTTTGGTCTTGTCCAGTTACAGCTTTGTTTTGGTCTCTTATCACAATACAACTTAGGAAAGAAATATAATACTTAAAGATGTAAATGTGGTGCTACACTATATTGCTAATGTGGAACTTGCTATTTTATGGAACGTGTCTTGCAAACAGTAAATAAAGGATTCAAGATTTGGGTCTACTATCTATTTCTTGAAAAGACTTTATGTTCTAAAACTACAAAGTTAATGAAATGCTTCCATGTAGTCTAGATTTGATGGCAAGCTTAAGGACTGAATAAATTTTACATGGACATTAAATTACTATTATGTCAATCTTTTTTTTTAATTATCTCACCCCCACACTTTTTTTTTAATGTTTAGTTCATGTCAACCTTCACCATGATCTTTTCTCGCTGGGTAATCAATCACTGCTCAGCTTTTTCTGTTGTTGTTATTTGTATTTCCCTTTTATTTTTCTTTTAAAAAACACAAATATACTTTTGTTAAAGATCTTCATCTCTTGAAGACTGGGCTGATCTGGGACACCCATTGTCTTTTGACAGACTTTGTATTTGACAGACCGTGAACCATTTAACTTTAGAAAGAGAGTTAGTTAGTGTGCACTGAAATATTTAATCCCAGCTTTTGAGTTTTCCTACTGAAGTTAATACATCGTGATGACTTACCAGTGTTCTCACATTCTTTCCTGGCTGTTCTGAAAGAAAGGAAGATGGCACTGGCCTTCCCTGCACAGGATCACATTTATGCCAGATTTGCATAAATATGTTTAAGACTGTTTAATATTTCAAATCTTGTAATTTCTACATTTGTCTCATTGGGTTTCGTAGACAAACCCACCCAAATTGTGTATAGGATTTCAGCTGCACGACAGTGAAATCAGTGGGATTGAAGTTTGAATTTGCCTACTTAAAAAGGAATGGACTAAATCCCCTCTAAAATCTGTTGGCTCCCAATTAAAATGAGAGCTGTACCACTAGAATTTAAGCACAATACAAGAGAGTCACTCCGAACAGTTAGACTTGCTTTTTAAATGGTATCTGTTATTAAAGCAAGAAATAAGTAAAGCAAGTCTAACTGTTCGGAGTGACTCTCCTTTATTGTGCTTAAATTCCAAATTTTGGAACAAGACAGTTATTAATTGTTCCTTTGCTCTGCAAGAGACTAATACTAAAGTTCTTCTCCTGGATAGATCACCAGAATGTGATTTTGGAGCTTTCTAAATGCATGTCTATGAAGATTCTCATTCATCCAGGTCATGGTTGTCCCAAAGATGCTTTTTCAGGAGGCAACTGGATTTTCTGATTTTTCTTCTGAAGTTGTTTCACTTCTCACCCAAGAAGCTTCTTCAGCTCTGACTGGATGGTGAGGAATGGAAGGATTGCAATATTCCTTGCAGACAGCTAGTCATTTGCATTCTTTTAGACAGTCATTGAGGCCACTTGGTGGTTTATCTGTCTCCTCAGAGGGTCACCTGAGTAGTGCAAATCGATGTGGAGCCTTCTTGGCTGCAGGATGTTTTCTGCCTGTGCCCCCTCACTGTTGAAGATTAGCACCAGCTGCTGGGGATGAGTCCGTGCTGTCTGCATCTCAAACTGAAGCACAAATTATTTCTAAGGTCTGCAATTTTTCTGGAAATCTGTTCATACTCCAACACCATTCCAAGGGTATTCATCCCACAGTGCATAGCTAAATGTCTATGGAGATTCTCAGTCATCCAGGTCATGGTTGTTCCAAAGGTGCTTTTTGAGGAGGCAACTAGATTTTTTTGTTTTTCTTTGAAGAGTTTCACTTCTCATCCAAGAAGTTTCTTCAGCTCAGTGTAGATTGGAGGAGGAGGACTGCAGGGCAGAAGCAATGAATCAAAATATTTCCGTGTGATAAGTGGTTAGGCTGGACACTATTCATATGTAAGATGGCCTATTTGTCTTCTTTTATCAGCTTATTGATCCTACAAATTTTGTTTAATAAAAGGAATATTTTCAACAAGTAACAATTACAGATTACTCTTCCAAAGTGAAACTTATAGTTGAAAAGTCCAGAAATATTTCACAAGAAGAGCTCTCCACTCCTCTATTTGTTGCAGAATATCTTATGCCACCAGACTTGAAATTCTAGACCTAGAAAACCTAGAACTACACCGCCTTCGGTCCGATCTAAGTATAGTATATAAAATTATACATTGCAATGTCCTACATGTCAATGAATACTTCAGCTTCAACCATAATAATACAAGAGCACACAATAGATGCAAACTCAAGGTTAATGGCACCAAACTTGATTGCAGGAAATACGACTTCAGCAACAGAGTGGTCAATGTCTGGAATACTCTACCTGACTCTGTGGTTTCTTCCCCAAACCCCCAAAACTTTAACCTTAGACTTTTTACTATTGACGTCACCCCTTTCCTAAGATGTCTGTAGGGGGCATACATAAGCTCACCAATGTGCCTACCATCCCTGTCCTATTGTTTTTTTTTTTAATTTTTCTTATATGTGTCCATTTCATGTATTCATAACTATGTTTATATTTATACCTGTTATCTTATAATCACTTGACAAAATAAATAAATAAAGAAAGAATGGTAAACAAAAGCTGGGACATTTTTTAAATACTAAAGAAGAAATAAAGACAATGACTAGAACTGGTGCCTTTCCTTCATGAAACATTAGAATCGATGTTTTGAGCATAGCCATGGCTCAGAACTGAACATTTCAGCATTTCTCATGCCAATTACATTCACTTGCTTTCAGTTTCAGGATAAGGGGAAAATATCCCTGGAAGCTCTATTTTCTCTCTCTTGCAATATTCTTTTAAACTTCTAAATAAGGTTCTGCTCAGATCTTCATATTCCTTTATCAAGGCCTTGTTCTTACTGTTCCTACTGGGAATTCTAGTACTGCAGTAGCTGGTACCACTTTGCTCAAGGCAATTATTACTCCTCTAAAGACAAAGGCAGACAAGACAAAAATGCAAAAAATAAGATTTTAATCATTAGTTTCTCTTATTTGATACCCACATATTAATCACTGTACTTGCTCGGAGCCTTGGTTTTGTTCCGTTATAAATACCAAAAAAGTTAAGGTATAACTTGTTAAGGTTTTTCTGGCTGAAAAGTCTTTGAGTTTTATACAATATTTTGGAAACAGATGCAAAGCTTCCTACTCCATTTCACTTGTCTATAAATCCAGCATTTGTAATGCTATGTATTATTTTTTGATCCTTAGTGATTCCAGTTTCCTCACATTCATTTCTTATAAAGATGTTCAGAAAATATGCATGCTATAGGTGTACAAAATCTCTGAAGCTCAAAACCACAATTTTGAACATAAAACAAGTTCTTTTGACTATTTTGAAAAGGTTTTTTTTTTGAAGTTGTGATATTTCCAGAATGCTCACAACAGCTTGTTTCACCCCCAAACAGGATGTTTCATGAGGTTTCATGTTCAAAGGAGTTCAAAGTAAGAGGCTTTGAGCAAATTATCCAAAGATGGATGTATGATAAACATTGTGTGTGTATCTACTACTCATTCCAAGTATTTCTTGTGAATTTTGCTCAAGACAACTCTCTTCTAGCTCTCCAAAGGGACTTCCAATAAACACCACTGAGAAATGAAATCCCTAAAAGAGATTGATTATAGCTGAAAAGGTCATCCAAATGTTGTATTTGGACTGCAGAAATCTCTATGGAGAAAGGAGAGCTCTAAAGATTGGACAGCTGATTTTTTTTGTGTGTGAGTAGATATCAGGAACTGAGTCATGGAATTTCATTAATATAGCCTATATCTATTCAGAATTTGACTGAGGCTCATTTTTAATCACCCTGCATTATTTATTAATTTATTTATTTATGCTTGTAATGATTGAGAACTTTCAGAATGGCAAGTTATCTTGAATTACGTCGGAGAGTTTTCTTCAGTCCTTTAAGAAAGAAGCCTCAGCTATGTTTTTAATTACTTGTTAAAGTAAGAATATGCAGAATAACTATTATTAGGTTGATTTTAGAAAGTTTCAGACAGATTAAGGACTCAGATGTACTTGATTTAAGACCTTGAAGTTAATTAAATTCTTCCCATGGGAAACAGTCTATGTTTATATTTAGAAATAACTGATAAGACAACTTTGAAGGCTGGACACTAGAGGGCACTAGAAGGAAATAAATGCATCAATGGCTCTGAGGAGAAAGATTTGGGCTAAAAAATAATTTTAAAATTATCCGAAATAATAGAAAAAATAGATGGTGTCATTGAAGAAGAAAAGTAGATGGTGTCATTGAAGAAGAAGAAGTTTTCTTCTTTCCAGTGTTCCACACAAAATCATGCATGATAGATGGAAATCTATATCCTGTGCTTCATCTCAAAGATAGCCAGGAGATTAAAAAAAACACTGAGGCAATAAAATAAATAACATAAAAAAAACCACTGAGGAAATAAAATTGAAATTTAAATGGAAGAACTGGCAGAGCACACTATTGGTTTGTGGTGTTAGATGTTGCTAACATCTTTCTGGTATAGGATAACAGAAGAAAGATTGGTTCGAGATGGTATGAATTCTTTGAAGAATTAGGTTTGTTAGCAGATACATGAGAATTTGCCAAATCTTATGCTAATCTACTCCCTGATGACTGTAGCTTAAATAATAGAGGTTTAATTAGGCCATTTCCCATTCTTTTCCCTTTGATTTTTCTTATATTTCAATTGACATCATCAATATTTCAACATTTAATGTGTGCCTCAGTGTTTTTTTTTAGTCTCCTGGCTATCTTTGAGATGAAGCACAGGGTAGATTTCCATCTATCATGCATGATTTTGTGTGGAACATTGGAAAGAAGAAAACTTCTCTCTTATTTCTTCAAGAAGACATGGGTTGTCTATTTCTTTGCAGACTGGGTTAAGATGTCTAACTCATAACTCAATGTGTACTGTTGCAGCATTTATTTAACAGGATATAATTGCTGCTTCATCTTCTCTATGATTTCCCTGAGACAAACACCACACACACACACACACCCCTCTTTGAAAGTCACTGCAAGGTCTCTTTCAGATCTATGTTGTCTCTGTTACATCCACTTTCCTCCTTTTTGGGACTCAATAGTCTGACAATCCACAAATATCTTCAATTTGACAGGATATTAGATGGGTAAGAAAATCAAGACCATTATGGCTTTGAGGATGTGGTGCCCAAGGTCTTACATCCTGGAGGGGTGCAATTATTAACACTTCATCAAATTTTGATTAGCAAGCTAGTTTAATGTGGAGTAGATGACATTACAATTATTCAAAAATTAACTCAAAAGTCATTCTCTAAGTGTCTCCATTCTATATCAGGGTGGAGCAGAATATTGAAAGAAAAGGCATCAATCTTGGTCCAATACACTTCAGCATTTTTGTATGGGAATAAAGAGCAGATGATTGGGTGAAATACCCTCAACATTTACAAACCAAATGATAAATTAGAGAAACGGGGTTAAAATGGAACCAAATTTAACACAATAGGAAGTTATTCTTAAATACATAGATTATTTATTATTATTTGTTAAATTTATTTCCTGCCTATCTTAATATGTGGTTACTCTAGGCAGCTACAAAAATAAAAAGGCAGAAATGAATGCAGTGTAAACAGAAGTAAAACAATAGAACAATAAAATAAACAATGAAAAGGAATACAATGGAAATATATCAACATGATAACTAAAAGATGGGCTGGTGGAGAGCAGAGAGCAGGGGGGGGGGGGGNGGGGGGGGGGGGGGAGATGGAGTCTGCCATCAATCCAGAAGCAACTTCCGTCAGAGACTCTCCCATTTGGACTCCAGGCTACTGGCAGAGCCAGGTCTTCAGGCTCCTATAGAAGGATATAAGGGTGGAGGCAATATCAGCCTGGATGGTAGGATGTTCCAAAGGATGGGAGCTGAAGCAGAGAAGCCTCTTCTTCTGGAACCCAATAGTCTGAGTTCTTTGACCAATGGGGTATAGTATGCTGTAAATGTAGATATGAAGTAGAAATAGAATGGGAATTTCTTTGAGTGACAAGTTTGATATGAACTATCAGTGGGGCATGGTTACAAAAATGGCAAGCAGGTGCCCCAAACAGATGCCATTTTAGGATGATTCAGTGGCAACATCATTTCCAAATAATTTTGCAACCCTATTTTGCCCGAATCAAATTCCCAACTCATGAGCAGTATCCACTTCTAGCACACACTTTAAGAAGGATTCAAAGAAACTGAGAAAAAAGCTTGATAAAGAGCTTGTAAATGAAATTCTATAATAAGATATCAAGGGAATTGGAAATTTTCTGATCTATTTTCTGTAGTTCCAGAATGCATGACATGGAAAAATGGATTTAAAATAGAGGAACTAAAATAGATTAAAATAGATTGCAACTAAATCTTAGGGGGGGGGGAACTTCCTAACATGAAAAGCAATTTCCAGGTAGAGCCAATTACCTAGTCAGGTGGTAGACTTACCTGCACTAGATGCCTTCAAAGAGATGTTGAATCGATCAGGTATGTTTATATACTAATAATGAACTAATAAGGTCCATTTGGTGATTTTTGACCAGTCACTAATCCAGCCAAGCCAATCCTATCTCAAAACATTGTTGTGGAAATCAAATAACAGGAATCCTGAAGACAAACCACCCTGAGCTGTACTACCCAAAGAACAGTAACATAGAAGGGCAATAAACATATAAATAAATCATTCCCAGAGAGTGACCAGTTGTCCTGGACTTCTACTCCATTGCTGTAGATTTTAAAGAAGAGATTGGTTAACCATTTGTCTGACATGGTAATGGAGTTTCCTGACTGAGCAGGTGGCTTGACTAGAGGATCTCCAAGGTCCCTTCCAATTCTATTATTCTGTTCTGTTCCGTCTAGTTGCTTTAGATTTCATTGCTATTGTCTCACATAGGGAGGATAGTCCTATTTGATCAGGTTCCAGATGGAATCGCTAGAAGACCTTCAAAGTCTCTACGAACTCTGTTGTTCTGTTTCCTGGTTTTCAAGGAAATTACTGAGCCAGTAATTTCTGTGGAGAAAATATAACTGAGAAGAATTACATTGCTGTAGGATGCAGGAACAAATTTTAAAAAAAATCAGTCAGAATTATCCAGTCTTAGCTGAATCTTCTACTTTTCACTTATATAAAATCATCCTGCCAACATCCTAGTTACGTTTTTTATGTGCTTCCTTATGCCTACCCTGCTCTGCTAGTCTTGGCCAAATCTTCTTTCAAGTTCTTTTAAATGCCAATAAAGTGATTGGAGGATCCATAGCCAAAGATTAGAGACAGACCTACATTCAACCTTCCTTTAGGGAATAATTCCCTTAGATGAGCGAATAGAAGGGGAACTCATCAAATCTGCAGATGACACTAAACTGGCAGGAATAGCCAACACCCTAGAAAACAAGCTCAGGATCCAAACAGATCTTGACAAACTTGAACAAAGGGCCCTGTCCAACAAAATGAATTTTAACATGGAGAAAAACAAAGTTTTACATTTAGGTAGGAAAAATCAAAGGTATAAATACAGATTAGGTGAGACTTGGCTCAAAAACAGTAACTGTGAGAGGGACCTTGGAGTCCTAGCAGATGATCACTTGAATATGAGCCAGCAGTGTGCAGTAGCAGCCCAAAATGCTAACACAATCTTGGGTTGTATAAACAGAGGCATAGAATCAAGATCACATGAAGTATTAGTACCATTTTATAAAACTCTTATAAGACCACACCTGGAATACTGCCACAAATTTTGGTCACCATACTACAAAAACAATGTTGAGACTTTGGAAAAAGTTCAAAGAAGAGTAACTAAGATGATCAAAGACCTGGATATTAAACTATATGAAGAACGGCTGCAGGTTTTGAGTTTGGCTAGTCTAAAAAAAAAAGAGAATTAGGGGTGACATGATAGCAGTATTCCAGTATTTGAGGGGCTGCCACAAAGAAGAGGGGGTCAAATTCGTATCCAAAGCACCAGAGGGCAGGACAATGTCTGGAAACTAATTAAAGAGAGAAGCAACCTGGGAGAAACTTAAGGAGAAACTTCCTAACAGTGAGGACAATTAGCAGTGGAACAGCTTGCCTTCAGAAATGGCGGGCGCTCCATCACTGGAGGTTTTTAAGAAGAGTCTAGACAGTCACTTGTCCGAGATGGTATAGGTTCTCCAGCTTGAGCAGAGGGCTGGACTAGAAGACCTCCAAGATTCTATTCTATTCTGTTCTGTTCTGTTCTGTTCTGTTCTATTCTATTTTCAACCTATGGTAAAGCATGGTTAATGTTACCGTGGAATAACTGGAGATGCCAATGACAATGTTTCTTGGCATGAAAAAGCATGAGAAATTCATTCTGTAGTAAGCAGAGTACAGAAAAGTGTTGTATTTCATTTGTCCTTTCTGCATACTGACCTTTGATGGCACATTATTTCAAAATGCAGAATAGTTAATTAGTTGGGTTCCATTGAGTCAGGCTTAAACTCTGGTGATTGCATAGACAAATGCTTGCTATCTTAACTTCTCTCCAGGAAAAGCCCACAATTCTTTCAATGACATTCCAAGAACCTCTCTTTCCTTTCATCCACCTTATTGTTTTCTCCTATTTCTATTAAGTCCCACCCCCCTTTCTGGTCCATCATCTGTTCAAAGTATCTGCCAGTTGATTAGCACTTCAAGAGAGTCGACAATTCTTTACTTGGTCCAGGACTGATTGTGTGGTTTCTCTTATAATCTATGATAATTTTAGTATCCATCTCCAGAATTCTAATTCAAAGAGTTTTATTTGCCTTCCCTTGCTATTTCCTGGCTATGTATTTAGTTTGAAACAAGAAATCATTTTTGATTATCTCTCCTAAGAGTCGTGACTTAAACACTGTTTTCAGCACGGGAGTTACCCACGGAACAAATATTTCAAATGTCACCTTTGTCTTATATTCCAGGTCCACTGGAGAAATTGCTCTATCTGTGGCTTTGATTTCAACAAGTCCAGGGAGTTAAACATGGAGCATGACCAGGATAATAATAGCAGACAGCTATTTACATCCCCATTTCTACAATATTGTGTTTAGCACTGTCAAGATCAAAGCGGAGCAAAACTGTGCCTTTTTTCCCCCACTACTTTGCCACTATCCTTTACCCTTACAGGCATGAAAATGGAAATTATTCTCTGTTATGGAGAGATAATGTTGCTATGGTTATAATTCTGTAAAGGTAAAATAGATTTATCAAAATAATTGGAGGCATGTACTGCCACTAAGGTCAGTGATTGCAAAGACAGGCTGACATGAAATGACTTAACTTTTAATTTGCTTCCTCTCTCCTCCCCTTCCTCCCCCCTCCCATTTCCCTCTCCCCATCTCTGCTTTCTGAAGAAGGATCATGCACTGACAGGAGTTTAACATAGGAAATGCTGCCTTTGGTCTACAGTCAGAAATATGAATACAATTAATTTGCTTTTTTTTTTTTTTAAGGCAAAGGGGCTCCGTTGGCATGAAATGTTAGCTGTTTGGCTCCATATTGGCAGGAGAGGGAAATAGAATGGAACGGAACAGACCGGAACAGAACAGAATAGAATAGAGGTCATCCTTGACTTATGACCACAATTGAGCCCCAAATTTTTGTTGCGAAATGAGCCATTTGTTAAGTGAATTTTGCTCCATTTTATGACCTTTCTTGCCATAGTTGTTAAGTGAGTCATTGAAATTGTTAAATTAGTAACACGGTAGTTAGGTGAATCTGATTTTTCCATTGGATTTGCCTGCAAGAAGGTCACAAAAGGGGAATCATATAATCCTAGGTCATAAATGTGAGTCAGTTCCCAAATGTTTGAATTTTGATCACATGATCACGGGGATACTGCAAAGTCTCATAATTTTGGGAAACAGTCATAAGTCACTTTTTTCAGTGCTGTTGTAACTTTGAATGGTCACTACATGAATTGTTGTAAGTTGAGAGCTGTAGAATGGAATGGAATGGAATGGAATAGAATAGAATAGAATAGAATAGAATAGAATAGAATAGAATAGAACAGAATAGAATAGAACAGAACAGAATCGAATAGAATATTCTTTATTGGCCAAGTGTGATTGGACACACAGGAAAGCTGCCTTATACGGAGTCAAATCTGATGTTCTCCTAGTCTAGCAGCTAAACAGATTTTTCAGAAAAAAATATTTTTACTTCCCCCATCAACTTATCTGAACATATTAAGAGTTGGCATTAAAGTCTTTTACATTCAAAGTTTCAGGATTTTGTTTGGACAGCATTTTAAAGAAAACTGCTGAGATCTGCACTTCTTGGATTAATCTGCATATCGAAACACAATTTTCTTTGGGGTATTGCACAGCTCTGAATTTTGTAACATTGTTGTCAACTCCACTCAACTGATATGCTTAAAAGTGTCTAAAATGAACACTTGATGACCTGCATGCATGTATAGTGCTACTACCGTAGCTTTAGAGATAAGTAACATTGTACACAATGCAGAAAAGAAAGGAGATGCATTTTAAGACAAGGGATAAGATGTAAGAAAAGAAAATCAAAGTATATCCAGTTTACACTAACTCCATTTAATGTACCTCTACATATTCCTCTTTGCTATACCGCTGTTTCCACTGTACTGCTTCATCATGGATTGTTTATTTTACACTTATCCTCTCTATGTTTTGAGATTCAGTCCACATTTATTTTTCTCATAGAACAAAATATCTCAATATACTTCTTTCATAGTAGCAGTCTAGCTGCTTTCCATATATATAGTCAAAATAGATAACACAATAAAGAAGTAAGGTTGAAAAGAAGATGGATGAAAACTAAAGTCTAGTCCAGAATATATATATATTTAATTGTGACAATGAGAAGCCCTGGGTAAAATGCACAAATTGGGCAGGTGTCCAAAAGCAATTTCCCAGGTCAAGCTTCCCAACAATTTACACTGAAAGACAATCACTGATACCACTTTGCTCAGCAAACCTATATAGCCTTATGTTCAAAAAGCACATTCTGGAAAACACACACAGATATATTTACATCATATCATGTAAATATCACTGTCTTGAAATAATGTATCAAGAAGTTTAGTGGAATTTGTTCTTTCTTATTAAAAAAAATCAAAAAAGGAAAGGAAAGGAGCAAATAACAAGGAGAAAGAAAGGGGAGGGGAGAGGAGAGGAGAAGAGAAGAAGGGGAGGAAAGGGAAGGAGAGGAGGGGAAGGGAGGGTAGAGAAGGGTAAGAGGGAGGAGGAGTGGAGAAAGAGTAGAGTAGAGTAGNGAAAGGAAAGGAAAGGAAAGGAAAGGAAAGGAAAGGAAAGGAAAGGAAAGGAAAGGAAAGGAAAGGAAAGGAAAATCTATCTAATATCACAACTTAGCAAATTAACTGTTTGGGGGCAGAATAACTATTAGACCTGATACTCCTTTATCCTAGATCAATTCAGTATTGGGGGGACTTATCTGAGCCTAGCTTGTCCCATCTAGATCCTGACAGCTGTCACATTCTGTTTCAAACTTTCCATGGCAACCCTGACAGATCCTGGGATGGGGATGCACAGTATACTGAGTGTCTTCAGTCTATTTGATAGCTTCCCCAAAGCAACCAATCAACTCTCTCAGAAACTTCCTGGGGATATTAAATAGATTGGAAGAAACCACCTGCTCCCAGTGCTGTCCTACCTTGGAGAAACTGTGGCTTTGAGCTCACCTCCAATGACTGCAAGCCATCCACTCAAAGCTAGGCTGGATCAAACCACAATCCCACCAAAGCTGGCATTCTGTTCAGTCAGCTGTCAATTCAACCAGCTGTCAAGTACCAAATATGTAAGTCAGTCAGAGACTTCAGAGGGCCTTAACAAGAGAGCTGTCTTTGGCAGTGTTGTGGTTTGCCGGCAGCCAGTGCAGACTGGAAAGGTATTGGACAGTGAGAATGAAAGGGAACCAGTCAGATAGTCTGGAAAGGTCTTGGATGAGGGTCCTGCATCTGATGCAGGGATGGGGCTAGGACCATCTGAGAATGGGACGCTGCCTTTGGAGCTTTCAGAGTCTGGCAGCAGCAAAGCAGAGGACCCAGGGGAGCCTGTCCCCAGTGCACATGTGCGTAGAGCTGCTAGAAGGTGAGAGCAGCTGAACCAGAAGGGGCAACTCAGGAGTAAGGCTGTGAGGTATTGCCCCTCCCCTAAGGGATAAAAGTCAGGCCTCAATGAGGAAAAGCTTTGCAGAAAGCAAAGCAGTTCAGTAATTTCCAAGTTCTACGTGAGCTCTGTACTCTGGTTGTTTTTTTCTGGGATTTTGGGTTGGTTTATGTTATCTTTAATTGGACTTCCTTTTTTTTGGGGCAGCATTCTACCACACTAAAAAGCATGCTTTTATCTGGAGGAACTGTGTATAGTTAGTTTTGGCTGGCAATGCAAGTAATTCTCAGCATCACATTAAAATAGGTTTTACTTTTAAATTCAGTTTGTGTTTTGTTAAGTTTGGCGAAGAAGCCTGGGTCAGAACAGGCACACTATGCAATGTTGCCATTCATCCCATATCTCTCCCTGCCTTTATCTTCTCTGATGCTGATGGGCTAGGCTGCCACTGGCTGAATGCCACTAATCCTCTAATATTTAGTTCAAAGCTGGAAAATTCCCAAGCAGATGGTAAGCAAAAGTGGGCACCTTGTGTGGGGTGCAACTAACCAGGAGTTTATTTGGGAAGTAGGAACGGATAATTTGAAATAGGCAAAAGGTGGTTCTTCTAAAAGTCAATTGAGATAAACTGGAGGACTTGCCAGAGTTTATATTTGTACTTTTGTGCCCCACTGATCTGAAATAGTATTGTCATCTTACTTTCCTTATCTAGAAAAGAACACTATCAATTTGGAATAAATAGACAGATGAACAGGCTGATGACAGTATTAATGTTTAGAGAGTCTTTAAATGCTCAGTGACAGCATAAGGAAGCCCTCAATAAACCAACAGGGCAAAGATATAAAGATCTTAAGAATGCTGTTAGAATTTCATTGACAAAGCACTTCAGAACCATCTGAATAAGGATCTCAGAGCTGTGTCCTCCTCCTCCTCCAACTTTCCACACTCTTTAACTATCTTCCATTATAAGAGGCAAAATGCAGTGCCGTTGCAGTGATCACAGATCTTTTCATGATGATCAAAGCTAGGAGAGAGAGAGAGGGAGAGGCGGGAGATAAGGAGAAGTAGACAGCATAAATAAGGAAAATACAGAGAAGTGGAGTGGGGTGATGTGAAAGGCAAGCCATTTCTTTTCCAAGCTTTTATATATTGATCAGCGTCAGGATGTATCATTTTCCATCATTTCCATCTCTTTGGTAATGGACCACAGGAAAAAAAAAAATCCAGAGAGATTAGAGCTGACAAGGTTTTGATGGTCAAGATCCACACTTAACATGCAGGGGAAGGAACAGGAGTGTCAAAGGGACAAGGTGGATGGGCTTCAGCACCCTTTTGAGGCAGGATGTGGGAGGAAAGGTTTTGCGATGGTGTTTTTAAAGCATGTCATCTCTATTTTAGAGCTTACACTGTACGCTTCCTGTAATTCTCCAGTCAATTTTTAGCAGTTATGATCAAATAGGTCTCTAAGGGTGGAAAATAATAAGGTGTTGGGGAAGTTATAAAAAATTGTATTTTTTTATCAAGCTAGAGTGGGGTCATAATCTTTCAAGAGAAGACACCAAGATGCCAATTCTTCACGGGTATACATAACAGATTTTGTATGCACTTCTTCCAAAATAGTATAGATATTTATGTCACGTATAAAAATAAGATCCCTTAAAGTTATAATCGCCAAGGTATTTTTAAATCCTTGGTTTATCTACATGATATCTTTTATTCTTGGATATGTTTTCTCTTGTACTTGTTGTGTATTTTCTGCAAAGTATTTAATTTAAACAGAAGGAGGGAAAAAATAGACAAAAAGTTAAAATCATACCTAAATCAAAGTTACTGTCATTTCAAAAGAGAATACAAAACTGAAACAATTTCACAATTCAAGCAAGGTGACTGTTTTATACAAGTGTATAAAAATAGGGGAAAAATGAAAACAAATAATAGGGAGGAGAAATGAAAAATAATATTACATGTATATTACTAGTTAAAAATTCAGTTGCTATCATGCAAGGGTTATAATAAACACATTTAATAAGATAACTTCTGGCTAGTGAAATTGTATGATCCAGAAATTGTGACATTCTAGTAGCAAATTGATTCTTAATCTACTTTGATTTTAGAGTCAGAGTAAACTTCCAAGAGTTGAATGTGCGTGATTGTCTCCTTATATTTTTACAATTGTATAATGATGTGACATACTGTAAATATGAAGTAAATGAAGGACTATTTTATAGCTGCTGAATATTTGTGGAGTAGATTAAGCTGGGAGACAGTGGGTGGCTCAAATCACTAAAGATATTTAATGATAGAGAGAGAAATTGAATCCCTGTAACCCATCTAATTGCTACATCATGCTATCAGGGTTTGAGGTAAGGTGAAAATGGGAAAACTAACACCAAATTCACAACCAAATACATGAGTTCTAATTAGACAAATATAAGACGCCATGTTAGAATCTGTTTAAAGAATTAAGCTAGGTCTAAGTTAGTGTATATTTCAGAATTAAGAACTCCAGAAGACAAGGAGAACACTTTGGTATCTGATTAGTGAACTTTTCAAAGTCCTCCAGAACTTTTTGATGGGCTACTAAAAATAAGGCTTGAATAAAATACCTTTTTTTGGGGGGGGGGGTGTATTATCAATGCAGGATCCTTACGTCATTGAATGTGGCTGTTGGGTGACTATACAATGAATAACAATGAACATATTTTTCTTTCTAAAGGAGATGGAAAAAGAACTGGATAATACAAACCTTCATCAATGAAAGTAACCAGGGATGACCATCTCCATCCAGATGTGCTGCCTTCAATTTGTCCTGAAATTAATTGCTTCTCATGACAGTGATCCCAAGCCCTCACATTCTGGCACCTAGAAGGAAGAACACAACTCACTCTACTTTCTCCTGTCCCTATATAACTTTAGAAACCTCTGTCATGATCCCAGATCTTGCCAAATGCACACTGAGCCTGTTAAATGATGTTCTTCTTCATCTCAAATTCATCTCAGAAATATAAAAAAAAATGTTCTCCAATGGAAGGAACACACCAATTTAGCCAGCCCTGAGCATTGAGCATATGATCAGACTGGGGTGAGAGTAAAGGCATGCCCTGTCCTCCTTTCTACTTGGTTATTAAATACAAAGGAGAAGAAGGCAAAAGATCTTTGCATTACCTGTTCCACTTGAAAATGACTGTCAGTGTTGTGTTAGAGGAATAAATGTTGAACTAAGAAGTAATGCTGCCATTCTCTCTGTGCAGGTCAGCACAGCGGCATGGATTAAATAAGTCTCACAGGAAATCCAGAAATAATTTTAATTGAGTCCAAGCCTCAGAGCACAATATACCTTTCCTAAAATAGATGCTTTCTTAAATGCATGAAGCTCTGTAATAGTTGGAGAAAAAAAAAAAGAAAGAAAGAAAGAAAGAAAGAAAGAAAGAAAGAAAGAAAGAAAGAAAGAAAGAAAGAAAGAAAGCAGCAGCTGATTCTAACCCTAGCTGCAAAAGAAAGCCTTCTCTTCTTAGTGGTATTTAATCTCCATCTCTCTAGGTGGTTACGTCAAATATTTCTTTGTCCCCTGATCCCTTTATCATCCTGCTTGCAAAATTGCTATCTCTACCTTTCAAATTAAACATATGGTTGAGCTGGGGGGAAAAGTTTGAAAAAGTTTTTTTTTTCCACCCAGGTCCAATGCATAACATTCAATTTGAAAATTGCTTCCTTTTGTACTTTATGTGCCCCGGCCATACCTCTATAAATACAGTTTTCATAATATGAACTTTTTTTTTCTTTTTGCAGACAGGCACTGTCCCATACAATGCAAAAGATTTGAAGGAATTCAATCAGGTTGCCAAAAAGTCAGGTTTGTTAAGAAGATAAATAGATGATAGATAGGGAGAAAGAGAGAGATGATTAGGGGACTGGAGACTAAAACATGTGAAGAATGGTTGCAGGAACTGGGCCTGGATAGTCTAGTGAAGAGAAGGACCAGGGGAGACATAATAAAAGTCTTCCAATATTTGAGGGACTGCCACAGGGAGGAAAGGGTCAAGCTATTTTCTGAAGCACCTGTAGGCCAGACAAGGAATAATGAATGGAAACTGAACAAGGAGAGATTTAACCTGGAAACAAGGAGAAACTTTCTGATGGTGANAAACTGAACAAGGAGAGATTTAACCTGGAAACAAGGAGAAACTTTCTGATGGTGAGAACAATCAACCAATGGAACAGAAGTTGCCCTCAGAAGTTATGGGAGCGCCATCACTTGAGACTTTCAAGAAGAGATTGGACTGCCATCTGTCAGAAATGATGTTAGGGGCTCCTACTTGAGCAGGGGGTTGGACTAGATGACCTACAAGGCCCCTTCCAACTCCAATTATCTGTTATCTGTCAAGACAGATGTTGTAGGGCAGAAGCCTCAATATTAATACCACATACTGCTTCACAGTGCTTTATAAAATCTCTAAGCTGTTTACAGAGTCAGCATATTGCCCCCCAAAATTTAAGTCCTCATTTTATCCACCTCGGAAAGATGGACAGTACCTTCAGTACTGGAGACACCAGCCCTTAAGTAGGATTCAACTTTCCAGGAGAAAGACATCAATATTTTATGGAGTTTATGGCACACCCAAGCCTCACCTGAGATTATACTGAAGTGATAACATGTGTGTCAGGACACAAATATATCTTTGTATCCATGTGTAATAGTCACAGTACAACATAATAATGGTTTTGAAATTTCCTTCTTCTCCTCAAGATACTATCACATGCAGCTGTTACTGAACAGTCTGATCAAAATTATGTGACGTAGTTACAACAAATATTTTATATTTTAGGCGAAACAAATCAATAAAAGAAAATTAACAATAAGCAGTAGTATTGAAAGGATCAGTGCAGCTTCAGAATGGCTAAGCATAGTAATTGTTAAAAAGGGAGACTAGAGAAAGGGGATGGAAATGATGTTCTTCAAAAAAAAATTCCATAATCTTTCTCAAAATACTGTATTTCTGTCCCACAATTTTCTTCTTCCTTGCCAATTTGTGAAAAAAGACTCTAATGGTGTTAAAGGGCACATAGTACATTGCAATGCATTGTTAAGCAGTGTGTTTATACACAGTATGTACACAAGCAGTATGTTTATATACATATACACAGCATTGGCATCCAAAATTTTGATTAAATGCCTATTGCTATCATCCCCAAATGCAGCAATAATAGGACCAGGCCAAAGCATATAGATTAATTCCTTTAAACATATATCTTTATTAAATGTCAGGATCAAACATTAAACTAAAAACTAACATAAAATTTCTAAGATACATTTTCAAGAGCAGGGTGATTTTAAAAAATCCCTTCCTGAGCACAAAATCTCCTTCTTCTTCCACCTCTTCCTCTTGTTTAGATTAGAGTTTTATGAAATATATAATATTTTTTCTTTTTCCCCATTTCTTTTCTTCTTCTTCTTCTTCTTCTTCTTCTTCTTCTTCTTCTTCTTCTTCTTCTTCTTCTTCTTCTTCTTCT
>BHFT01055272.1:0-10533 GCA_004320025.1 Laticauda laticaudata | reverse complement strand
ATTTGATGTTTTTATGTTGTGCTTGTTTATGTTTGTCTTAAAAAAACAATAAAACTTTTTTTTAAAAAAGGTAAGGCTTGGGGGATTCTGGGGAAGGTCATGCCTGCTACTGTTTTCTGCCATGCAAAGACTCTAAACTCCACCCCTTCCTCACACTTCCACCCACTCTACCTGGAGACTCCACCACACCGACTTCCATTAAGCGTATGATGTATGACAAACATAGGCGTGCCGATCACCTGTTAAAACAAATCACAGTGCTAATCTTATTGCAGCCTCTAATATAATGTCAAGATTAGAGTTGCTTTCTTATCAATGTTAAGAAAAGGTCATAAATTCATTGGCAAAGCCGGATAAGGAAACTCATGAAACCATCAGAAGAAAAACCAGCTCTAGCAAACCTCCAGGGCTATCAATATTCAATTAATGTCATGGGTCATTTTAGCCTAGCCAGAGTCAGCATGAAGCAATCTCAGCGCAGAGTGAACCACCATAGTGGGGTGAAACTGGAGAGTTCTAGCCTCTGTTGGTCCCCCAGAGCTTGGCCTGGCATTTAGTTCCCTGAAGATGGAGGGGGAATCTAATTGAGGCACCCAAAATGGATGGCAGGCATTTTGAGGGCCACCAGCCCAAACCCACAATCCCATCAACAGCTCTTGGGACAATTGGAAGCTGTCCGTGGCTCCCACTTTCATCTTTGCTCCTTTCCCTTCCAGCTACTCTGGATTTCTCAGTCTCAGAGTGCTACAAGAGCCCAGGAAAAGGCAGGTATCTCCAGATGGAGGGAGTCAAGTGGCAAGAATTCAGCTCAGGAAGTCTGGATGAGACGAGCCAATCAAATTAAACTGTGGCCCTGCAGTTTCACTGAATGATACAGATAATACAGATAATCAGAGTTGGAAGGGACCTTGTAGGTCATCTAGTCCACCACCACCCCACCCAAGTGGGAGGCCCTACACTATTTCTGACAGATGGCAATCCAGTCTCTTCTTGAAAGTCTCAAGTGATGGCACTTCCACAACTTCCGAGGGCAACTTCTGTTCCACTGGTTGATCATGAAAGATTTTCCCTTATTTCCATGTTGAATTCTCTCCTGGGATTTCAGTGTTCCATCCATTTATTCCTTTTGTCTGGGGCCTTCTGGGTCTCTCTCCGAAAACTCTCTCCCCTCCCTCCTCTTCTGGCGCGACAGCCCCTCAAATAATGGAAGACGGCTCTCCTGTCTCCCCTGGTCCTTCTCTTCACCTAGACTAGCAGGCCCAAGTTCCTGAAACCCTTTCATCGTATGTTTTAGCCTCCGAGGTCCCCTCATCACCTATTTGCTCTTCTCTTGCACACTGTCCAAAGTATTCAAACATCTTTTTTATAGTTGGTGACCAAACTTAGGATGCAGTCTCTAGGTGTGTCTTACTAAGGCTTTATAGAGTGGTATTAGTACCTCCCTGATCTTGATTGTAGTCCCTCTTTTCTTAATACAAACTTAGGCATTTGCATTTGCCTTTTTTGGCTGCTGCTGCCACACTGGCTGCTCCTATTTTAGTTGGTGTACACTAAGACTTCCAAGATCCCTCTCACAGTTACTCTATTGACCTTTTGGGCCCCGTGGTTTCACCCAGTCTGGTATGTTTACTTTTGCTTTCTCTTGCCTAAGTGTAGCGACTTTACTTTTCTTCTATTACTGAATTTCACTTTTATAAGATATGGCCCACCGTTCTAGTCTGTCAAGATCCATCTGGGACCTTGAGCCCATCTTCTTGGGTGTTAGCTATTCCTGCCAGCTTAGTATCATCTGCAAATTTGGTAAGTTCCCCTTCTATTCCCTCATCATTGGAAAAGCCCCTGGAGGCCTAACCCCTTGAAGACCCAGCTCTCTGCTCAGCACCCAGAGGCATGTGAGGTCATAGGGCTGACAACACAGAAGTCTTGGGCAGTCTCCCAACCGTCACTTTGATCCTGAGTGAAGAAAGGGAGCTGAGCTAGCCAGGAAGATTAACCCAGGCTTCCATCACTTGACCAAGCACCTTTTCTTCAAGGGTGGCCAGAAGTCCAGGATGATATGACCTTGAGGTTTATTCCCATCTCAGGAATCCAGTTTCATCCTTCTCAACTACAGGACTTACTGGTGTAAATTTGTGCTGGTTCCTCTCTTCCCGTATCTGAGTTGTGCCCATGGAAAAACTCCAATGGAGGAAAAGCTCTGTGCCTCAGCAATCTTCAGACCCTCCTCCCCTCCTCCCACTTCTAGGAGGGGGAGCTGCTGCCCTCCCCACCTTCCTTTTCCAGTGTGCAGATGTGAAGAATTAGAAGCCATAAAATCAAGGGCAGAAAGTGAGCCAAGCTTGTCTGCTGGAGAATTGATGCAAACCTCCTGCTAGACACAGGCAGCATATTCTATTTCTGAAAAATGCAAATATTACAAAATACCTCTAAGCCTCCAGTGACCTCATTCCAAAGGAAACCAAAACCATCCACACCCCTGGAACTCCACTGGGAGAGATGTAAAACTATGTTCCTACTTCAAAGATGATCTTCCAAACTGTCTTGTCATTGCTGATGATACTTTATGGGTAAACGTCAGATGCACCACTCTTTGAGTTCATCAAAGCAGGGTTGTGGCAGTGGAGAGAGTTGTTTCTTCATCATCCCCTTCCATACCCAAGATGCACATGAGTCCAGTCCATATCCAACTGCTGATCTGTTCTGGTGCATTGAAAAAATTACCTATTGAGCTGATGCTGGAAAAAGCCCATTGGAGCCATTTCATAGAGTTCATTCCACCATCCCCAAAAGATGAATGTCCAGTCCCAGTTTAAAAACCTCCAGTGAGTTTTCCACTGACTGACAACTCTGACTGTCCAAAAGTTCTTCCTCATGTCTAACATGTATTTACAATCTGGAATTCTAGCCTTCCTGAGAAGAAGTCCAAGTCCTCTACAATGTTGACATTCCAATGGATATCTGAAGATGCATCCTTTATTGACCTTCTATTCTGCAAGCTGAATATCCCTTCTGGTTTCTTCTGGCTCCCACTCTTTTCACCATTTTGGTAGTCCTTCTCTGGACTTGCTATAGATTTGCCAAAGGCACAAGACAGGGAGATTACCAGCTGATGCCAACCAGTAGGGATTGCATTAATGCTTGCCAGAACACTAATAGGGCCATGACTGGCCATAACTTTTTTCATCTGAGGTGAATGTCAAACAGACAAAAACGATTTTGCTTGGAATTCTTTCTGTCTTACTATCAGGCCCTCAACTACAGAAAGGGTGTTTGCATCCCTCGGCCACCCTTCTGCTCCCATAGGTCTTCCCTCACCCTCAGATCGTCTCTTGCCTGATTTGGGCCAGAATACAATGTCCCCACCCACCCCCCTCTCCCACTTAAAAAATTCATTTCTGAGTTTTCTCTGCAAATGAGGCCATTATTCTCTCATGATTCACAAAATATCTCCGAGAAGGGGGGAGGAACCAGGGCAAAGTCTGCGGTTCTGCTCTTCCCTCACTTTCACACATCCCTTCTGCTGAACTGCAAAATAGGTTATTTCAAGATTCCCCAGAGGTTCCTTCTTGCCAGGGTCTGCCTGACTTCTGCGAAGGGGTGGGAAAGCCTCTGCTGCCATCTAGCGCCCACATCAGGCACTCCCAGAAACAGCAAGGGCTGTGGGAGTCCACTGGAGAATTGGGAACAGGGAAGAGGAGCCCCTTCAGGGTGTCAGGTCTGCTTGGTTTGGCCTTAAAAGAACTAATACCAAGGGCCCCTCTTTAGACTGCTAAGTGCCCAGGAAGGGCAGTCTGTTGGCCAACTTCCTCATTAGCTCTGTCATGGGATGCCTTCCCAGGACCACTGGCTGCTTTATCCATCCTAGAAATGCTTCAGAAAGGCTCCTGGAGTGGGCAGATGCAAAGGATGAATGTAAAACCCATGTCACACTGCACCAATGGATGGAAAGAGGATGTAAAACGGAAACACTTGCCATCCGTTGGTTAACGCAATTCATCCGTTCTGTACTCACTGCCTCCGTTTTTCATATTCTCTATCCGTCCAGCATCCGTTGACTGAGGTTCCATCCGCTCAAAAAGTTTTGAGCTGCTCACCGTGAACTGAGGTTCCACTCCGCTCAAAAAGTTTGAGCTGCTCAAAACTTTTGAGCGGAAAAGTGTATCAACGCGTCCATTCTGGCAATGCCGCAACGCTACGGGAACATTCCGTTCTTACATCGCGTTTCATCCGTTTACGCGGTCCACTATAATCTCTAGGCATCGCTGTGCATCCACGCAACCAATCCGCTCCAGCGGAAACGGACAAGGGAGCAGGGAGGATAAGAGGACGGACGGACGCCGAAGGAATGCGCAGCGTTAGTACACAGACGGAGAAAGGAGTGAAAGTGGATTGCAGCTCACATACACAAGCATTTAAAACGGAAAAAAACATTCGCACCGAGAGACCTATCTCGGATATTAAGGATGTCTGCAGCGTATGCCTCAAGGAGGAGTGCCAAGAAGGACACTGAGTGGGAAAAACTAATATTGCCTATAAAAAAGGCGGTAGGAATCACCTGGATCTCACTTTTCAGTCCAGCAGCCCTTGCTGTGCAGACTCTCGCAGCCTTTCATCTGACTCGTTGCTCTCTCAAAGCATTCCATTCGATGTTTCCACCATGGATCGTAAACCACAGTCCTTTTGGTTAGCACCATCTGTTCTGCAACAGTGGAAGCCATCATACAAGGCACTTTCAACTGTTCTACGGGAAGGGAAAAGGAGGGGCGGCAAGAAGTGTCTGGGTCCGAGATGGATCGCCAGAAGAGCAGATACGGACTGTACCAACAAGCTGATTGTTGGAGCTGAGGAACGAAAGACCCTCGTTGCATTCCAGAAATTTCATGAGGATGGCCTCCAGGATGTTGGACGAGGTATGTGGAGCGGCTGAGGAACCCAGGTTGACCAAGGCAGAACAACCGAACTTCCGGCCCAAGGCCTGACCCTTGGGCTTTCAAAGGTGCGCACTGACTCTTGCACCACCTGGCCTCAGGGACCACCTACAGGAGCATGCCAGTTACGGCTGGAGGGTGCCACACAACACCATCCAAGCATTGTGGTCAGAGAGTGGTGCAGGCCATCCATTCAAAGGAATACATGGAGGAGCACCTCTAGTGTCCCACCACTGAGAAAGGCTGAGAAAGTTGCAGAGCAGTTGTATCAGAGTGGAACTTCCCCACACCGTTGGAGCATAGATGGGAAGATGTGGCCCTCGCAAAGCTCCAGCCAAGTCCGAGTCCACTTACTTTCATAATGGGCTTCTTCAGGATTCATCCTCTTCGCCATGGTCGGATGGCTGGACTACAAGTTGATGTGACATTGATGCTTCAGGCCAACGCTCAGCTTCAGATGCCCAGGTATACAAACTTCTAGTTGACCTTCAAGGAGGGCTGGTATGCAACTCATCATGGGCTCCAGATCCAGACCCCCCCCACGACACGCAAGATGTGCCCTACTTCATCGTGGGGGATGACGGCACTTCTCCCTGCAGAACGACCTTACCTCATTGTGGAAAAGGCCTTACACTCCAGGACTCCTCCACCCGTGAAGCAGACGGATCTTCAACTAACAGGCTGTCCAGGGCAAAGGCGGGTCGTGGCAGAACGCCTTTGGCATCCTGGCAACAGGTATCCAGGGTACTTCTCACACATGCAGCCATCAACCAGTAGACCGTCGGGAGGATGCGTTTGGAGTTGCTGCATGCCTGCAAAAATCTCATGCGAACCGCTACCCAGTCTTGCAGAACAGGCTCGTTGGCCTTGAACACAGCAAGGGGGACATGGAGCCTGGGGAAATGGAGGCAAGGGCAACCTGATAGGAAACTGAAGGATGTGCAAGGCCCCAACAGGCCTTCACATGAACTTGGAAGAAGCAGCGCAACCTCCTGAGACACTGGTGCAAACTCCCCAGCTGGAGCAGTGGGAGTGGGCAGACAGGCATTATAGTGATCAGATGGATATTTCCTTCAGCCTGTCTCATCACACTGATTGAGATTTAGGGCCATGTTATGTTGGGTGGCCCTTACAATGAACGCGGCTTTAATAAAGAGTTGTGTTGATGTTGACATGTGTGGAGGAATGATTACATTGTTATTGATAATGAGGCAAGGTGTGTACCTGGCGGGGATGGGACCATACAGTCCACTTGCTTGAACTGGAGTTATCTATCACAGCTATTACCCATCCCAAGGTATCCCTGCCCTCCCACAGGTATTCCCTGCCATCCAGCAGCCTATCCTTTACGCCATCCCCACAAGCATGCAAGTCTTAAACCATTTCTAAAAGTTCCACCAACGATTTTATTGGAAAAAATAATGAAGCAAGGTGTGAAGCCAAGATAATCTTTTATTATAAAAAAGCTGCAAAGAAAAATGACCCAAGGTCAAAGTGTCCGAAAGCCAAAAATAAAGGTCAACGGTAGCCACCCCAGTCTCTGGACTCTTCTTGGTCACTCTAGGCGTTTTGCCCAGTCTCAGGGGTGAAGGGTCAGGTGCTGTTGGAGGTGCGCTTGCTGCTGGAGTGCTGGTCTGAGGCGCCACTGGGATTGCTGGCCCGAAGAGGACAACAGGGGACGTGTGTGGAGCGAAGCTCTCAGACAGCTGGTTCAGCCCTGGGATGTTTGAGAGCACCTTCCTCCATGACATGGGTGTCAGCCCAAAACCAATGCCAATACAGAATGTACTGAGCCGGGCTTGGCTGCTGGGGTGGAGGAAGGAGCTGTGTGGTGGGGCTTTTTGGTCTGCAGCTGGGTGAGGACTGTGTCATGGTGGCATCTGTGCATGGCTGTGTGGCATCTTGTGGCGTGGCTGGCATCTGTCGGCGTGGCTAGGCATACGTGGACATGGGTAGCATCGGTGGCATCAGTGGCACGGTGGTGTCCGATGTACATGTGCCTGGACTGGGCAAGGGCTGCCTGTGCTGCTGGACCTCTGGTTAGCCATAAGCCCTTGGTAGGGAGGTCCTGTGGAAAGCTTGAAGGCAGTGACATCACCTGGGTGGCAGGAAGAGGGCCTGGACTGGGTGAGAGCAGGTTCATCTTTGGTCTGGGGGTTGTGAAGACAGATTGGTGATCCTGTCCTTCACCACGTTGGATACTGGGTTCAGCAACATGTTCATGAGGGTCTGGTTGATGTCGGGTGATGAAGGGCTTTGCGGTTGGAGGCACTGGCGGGCGGGGGGGGTTTTTTCAGTTTTTGTACCGCTGAGAGAACTAGATCTACACTGGCTCCTGATGGTGTCTCTTATCTCCAGCAGGACAGTTGTGCTCTGCCCTCCGGTCTGCCGTCTTTGCCTTTCTGTGGAGATGGAGCTTGGGGGTGGAATGCTGATGAGCTGCTGTGAAGTACCATCTCCTTTCTCCGACTGCGTCCAGGGGGGTCCTCCACGGGCTCCGCACGGGTAGTACAGCTGTCGGGGCGGGTCTCCTCGTGGGCTGTCCACAGCATACCTTCTGGACCGAGCTGATCTTGGCCAGAAGAGGGACTGGCTCTCAGAGGCTGCCTGAGAGAGGAGGGTTGTGAGAGGGGCTGCTCCTCGGTGGCGGGATCTCACCCTCCAGGAAGCTGCACCTTGGCATCACGTAGCGTCTCCGGTCGGTCAGCCGTGGACGCGGCCTGGCCAGATTTCTTGAGGTGCAGCTTCCCGTACCAGGTGTGCATGATGCTTTACCACCAGCCCGAGGAGCACCTTCCGAAGTGTAGCCCCAGGCTCTCCGCCTTCTCTCTCCAAAAGCAGCCTGCTCCTCTTGGTGTCTCGATTAGGCCTGTGTCCCTTCCGCCAAAGATATTATTCTCCCTCAGCCACTCCCAGCACTCCTCCTCATGTTCCTCTTCTATGGTGCTATTGCCATCCTCTCCCGTTTCACGGTCCGCCTCTTCCTCCCTTTGGCAGGGCCATATGGGCTCATCAGAAGGGCTTCGACGGTTGTAAGGGGTGCTCCTCCACAGCCACCACCACCAGCAGGCAGCAAAGCGCACAGTAGCAGCAACAGCAAGACACAGCAGCAGCCAGCCAGCAGCAGCACACCAGCAGCAGCGCACCGCAGCACCCAGCAGGACCAGGGAGAGCAGACCTGCAGAGGTTAAGCACAGCAGAAGCAGCATCAGCAGAGCACCACTCCAAGAAGCAGCATTCAGCTCAGAAGCCCGCACCGAAGAATGAGCTCGCGGCAGCCGAAGCCCAGCAGAGCAAATTCAAGGCCAGAGGGTTGGGAGGGTGGTCCTGTCCCTCTTGCCAGGCGTTGCAGGCAGCATGGCAGAGGCTTTCGTTTCTTCCCCATGTTTGTGGGTTGCTGGCCTGGCCGGCTGGCCGGCACTGTGTCTGGAAGCAGGTTCCTTTCCTCTGAATGGTGACTGCTTGAAGCCCTTCCCTTTATATCCGCGGGGCTGAACATGCATCCTCCCAATCGGACGTCGTGCGCAGTTGAACGCTAGGATCCGCTAGGCATCCTCTTCATCCACTCGGCATCCGCTCTTTCTGTTCCATGTCCACTTTGCTGTTGCTTCCCCCGGAAGCTGCGGACTGTGCCATCCGTTCCATCCGCGGGCTTCTGCGGAGCATCCGCTTTTGCCATCCGCCTACGTCCTCCCCCCATCTGTTCTTTCGTGTTGTCCGCTCTGGTTATGCAACATTCGGCGCACTTTTGAGAGCGGAATAACAACGGATGGAACATTTTGCTTCATCCGCTATGTTCCTTTTTACAAAATGTTTTGCATCCGTCGGCCAGGTGTTAAACAAGGGCCTTCAAACACAGAATGCTTCCTTGAGCACTCGTCTGACGAGCTCACGAAACTCAGAAAATGCAATTCGATATTTGTTTCTCAGCAGCATGTGCAACATCCCACCGCCTGACATGGGCCTATTTTTTTTTTTTTGTCCCTTTGAGAATCGCTTGAGGCAAAGAGAACCACAAGTTAAGCTTTTAAACAGCAACAGAAGAAACATCACTTATTAGTGTCTATAGAAGCTCTGCGGGAAGATCCCTGGCAAATGTAGATAAATCTCGTAAAGCTCCTGACACAATTGTGAAAACAGGCAAAGTCATCTAGGAGCTGGTCTGTTCCTCCCCAAACTGACTTGTAATTTTATGATTTGAATGGGGAGACTTATTTTAAGGACAGAGGAGCCAGGTATGTGCTACTGACTCCAATTGGATTCCCCCAGCTCCAGATACAGAAGAGCAGCTTCTGCTTTGCTAGACCCCAAAGTCTGCTCAATACCGAAATTTTGCAGCTCTTTGTGGACCAAGTTGTAGCCGGGGAAGGAGAATCAGCAGGCATCTCTCCTTCCCACCAGCACAGCAGCAAAGGATTTCCTAACTCACCCCCAAAGCAGGAAGGAGGGCAGTGCTGAAGCCAGGTACACTGGTAGAGTCTGTGGTCTCATCTTCCCTTCAGCCAAGGACAGCTCAGGTATACAGGTATACCAGCCACCACAGGCACTCTGAATACATCTCTAAGAGTTATTTTAAGTCAAAAGAGTAATTTGGGGTGTGTATTCAGGGTTTTTCTTTTCTTTCTTGTCCTCCTGAAGGTTCAACAAGCAAGACTATTCCAAGTTGGGAAATCGTAGGGCTCAGCATTACAGTAGCATTGAAGAGACCACTTGGTGAGATGCTCAGAGAACTTCAAGGATCAGCCAATGGAAGGGCAAGTAAGATGGTCTTTATTTTAGCTTCAGAAGCTTCAGGAGTCAGTTGCCAGCATTGCCAAGGAACTGCCCCTCCCTATCTCCAGCCAGAGCTGCTGTAGGTACCAGGGGCTTCCTCTCCTGAAGGAGGCTGCCACCTCCCAAGTCATTGGTGCACAAACTTCAGGGAGGCCTGAACTCAACAAAGGCTCGGACAGGCCAACCTCGAAGCAGACGGGTTCTCCTTTCCAGCCATCCATGGAGCTCCTGCCTGAAGAGGAACAGAACCACACAAGGTTCTCCTCTGACCTTTCTTTTCCCACATTCCCTAATTGAGATTCTTCAAACAGACAGACATGGTCATGTTTCACAGACTTCGTAGTAGATGAGCAGAAACAGAAGGAAAAACATGTGGGAACATCAGAAACTTGTTTATGAGCTGTTCTTATTTGTCTAGTGCTCATTTCAGGTCCACAGTGGCATCTTGTCAAAGCTGGGTTAAACAGTCTGTCATCCCCCAAACAAATCGGCATCCCTTTGTGGATGGAGTCAGCCACCATTGAATAAGTTTTCAGAGAAGAGAGGCAATAATTCTTCAACTGAAAATGGCAAAGGAAGATCATTTTTGTGGCAGGAAGAGCCAGGCTGGTGGGAATTATAGGGACTGTAGTCCAGGACTTGGAGAGCATTCTGTTTGGGGAAAACCATGTAGAAACTCCCTGTTTGTTGTAAATGGTTAAATTCTGCTTTTCATTATACCTAGAAGGAAAAGGCTGTAAGAGTTACATAAAGCCCCTGTCCCACTGCACTTACGGATGCAAAGAGGATGTAAAACGTTTTTAAAAAGCTTGCCATCTGTTGGAAAATGCTA
>BHFT01055271.1:0-16290 GCA_004320025.1 Laticauda laticaudata | reverse complement strand
ATAGATAGATAGATAGATAGATAGATAGATAGATAGCAACAGCACTTAGACTTTTATACTGCTTTATAGTGCTCTACAGCCCTCTCTAAGCTGTTTACAGAGTCAGCCTGTTGCCCCCAACAATATGGATCCTCATTTTATCCACCTCAGAAGGATGGAAGGCTGAGAAAACCTTGAGCCTGGTGAGATTTGAACTGCCAATTGCAGATAGATAGATAGACAGATAGATAGACAGACAGACAGACACACAGATAGACAGACAGACAGGACAAGGAGAGATAGATAAAAAATGTGGAGCCATTACAAAAAGATATCTCAGTCCTAAGAAAGTATAAAGCAGTTTGAGAAACAAAAGAAAAAAACACATTCAAAACAAGTTCCCCCTGGATTGTGAATTGAAATAGAGAAAGGTGTTGTCAGATTTTAAAGTTTCCATTACAATACATTAACTCCAAGATGGCTCTGAACAGCTTCAGCAGTTAAAAGAAACAGCCATATATAAAAGCTGTCATCTATGGAACAACATCACACCCAATCAGATCACATCCAAATCAAGGCCTGGAAATTCTCTGGTACTAACCAAAGCCCACCCTGTTTAGTTTTGGAGATCAGTGAGGGGTAGGTTCTGCCTTCTGCAAAGCCAATAATTAACCATAAAGATAAAAAAAGATAAAATGTTTTAGTTTATTAATGCATTATTATTATGCCTCCCTGTCAACTAAAAAGATACTCCTTTGGTCTTTTTAGTTGCCAGAAAAAGGGAGTGGGGGGAAAACAGTGCATTCCTTAAGTGCCTAGATAATTACCCAGAGTGCAAAAAAATTAGTGGAGAATGATTGATGACTCTTGGGGATTAATGTGTCCCATTGGAGAATACACATCCAGGGGGTGGGGGAAAGACCAGGGTCAAGGGGGAAATGAATGATGTATTTTAGTATCGGCTGTATCCAGCCAACACCAACATGGCCACTTCNGGAAATGAATGATGTATTTTAGTATCGGCTGTATCCAGCCAACACCAACATGGCCACTTCCAATAAATCAATTTTCTTTTCTCTGAGATGCGGCTGGAGGCTTATGATTTGAACGGGGGGTGGATTTGTCAGAATCCTCCCAATCTCCAGAATCTGAACATTAGACATCCCCATTATCAAAAAGCATTCCATGAAACACACATATTGTCATGCTGGCCATGTGACCACAGAAGGGTCTTTGGACAACGCTGGCTACCACAGCTAGGAAACAGAGATGAGCACTGCCCCCCTAGAGTTGGACACCACTGAACAGGGGAAATCTTCACCTTTATCTTTTAGAAAAACCAGCTCCCATCGTCTGAAGCTCTTACCTGTTGCTTCCACCATCCCTTCTAAAATGACGACAATTTCAAACTCTTCCTTCTCCAGCCGCGCACGTGACATCTCCCAAAAGGGACTCTTCTCATTGATTTCATGTGAAATGATGAGTGGGGATACCAAAAACAGCCTGTCATCCCCTGTGTCAAATCCCACATTGATGTCCGTTTGGTTCAAGGGGATGAATTCCCCTTCTTTGGTCTGTTTGGATTTAATCATCTTGGCTCGAATAGATGCTTCTACAATGTGGGAATTCCTTAGATCTCCAACCCGAAACATGAGACACAATTTCTCATCCCGGATCGAAATCACAGCATTGTTAGAGAACATGAGAGTCTCTGCCCTCTTCTTTGGTTGACTGATCTTCACAAACATGCAGCCCACCATGAAAGCATTAACTATGGAGCCGAGGATTGCTTGGACCAAAAGCAATATGATGCCCTCAGGACATTTCTCAGTGATCACCCTGTGGCCATAACCAATGGTGGTCTCTGTCTCAATGGAAAACAGAAAGGCGGAGACAAACCCACTGAGGTTGTCAACGCAAGGGATCCAGTCTTCATCTTCCGCATGGTCCAAATCTCCCCGGATGTAGGCGATGAGCCACCAAATGAAACCAAAAAACAACCAAGTGATGGTGTAAACCATGGTAAACACAAGCAGGTTAAAGCGCCACTTGAGATCCACCAAAGTGGTAAAAAGATCACTGAGATATCGATAGGTTTCCTGGACGTTTCCATGATGAACGTTGCACTTGCCCGTTTTTTCCATGTACCTCTGGCGTGGTTTCTTGTTTTCAGCTACCAAAAGACGCGTTCGATCTGTGGCAATTGGGATATCATCCCGGGCTTGTTTGGGAATCTTCTTTTGCTCTCTGGGGGTGACGCCAATTTCCATATCTTGGTTCATGAAGATCCTTGAATCTCCGGCCATGGTTGGACTACAGAACAGGAAAAAACATTGTACAATAACTCTACCTTACAAAAATAAGTAGAATTGTTTTCCTCAGCCTACTTGTCTCTTGATATTTGTGACTGCAAGCCATGTGGGCTGACAATGATTTGAACTGACATCCAAAACATTTGCAAAACAGCAGTTCAAGCAAAGTGGATCCACTTCTTTTGATGAGTGTTCTTGGGCATTTATAGTACATTTTCATGGGTACATTTTCATCACATGATTCACTTTATCCATAAAATAATCTCCACCACCCTGTTTTGGTTCCTTAACTTTACCAACTGAAGTGTCAAAATTACCCCCTTTTCCCCCACCCCGCCAAAAAACCTACCCAAATTTATTCAATAAAGTTGCACGAGACATTTGAAAGAAGCATTTTGCAAAATGCACTAGCAGGAACAAAACATACCTCAGAAATTTTTTGCAAAGATTGAATGGTGGCTTTGAAAATTCTTCCTAGTTATCTCCATGGGGATGTACATGGATAGACACTTTGCAGCATTGGTGGTTCCAATGGAAGTGCTGTCTATGCACATAGGAAAGCATATGATCATGCTTTCTAGCTATCCAGCTGTCTACTATCTAGCTATCATCTACCATTCATCCATCCTTCCACCCAGTCAATTTGTCCATATAAATTGGAGACAGGGGCCTCCAATCCTCAGTCCGTGGATGGCATCGGGCCTCCGCATGCCAGAAACTGGGCCATGCAAATCCGTGGGATACAGGCAGTAGGTGAAGCCATGCCCCCTCCAGTCCACAGAAAAACTTCTCTCCACAGAACCGGTCCCTGATACCCAAAAGGTTGGGGGCCACTGCTCTGAAAGGCAAACAACCATAAAAATAATTGGTAAAGAGTTAAAATAGAATGCAAAAAAGAAATTAAATAGAATTAATGTTGGTTCTTTGAGATAGGCCAAATCAAGGAAGAGACAGCAAGGATTATAAGAATGCTGCTTTATTGCTATAGGGTTATTTTGAATTTCTTTCTCATGCCTTCTCCTGTCCCTGGATTGTTTCTTTTATTTTATTTTTCTGAATACATTCTTCAAACTTATTTATACACAAGATAGGTGCAAATGAATTTTTAACTCTCCCCCCACTTCTGTCCATTTCTCCTCCTGTAAGCGAGCAGTGTTTGAAAAAAAACACAGGAGATTTTGCACTTATTAATGGAATCCTTTTATTTTTCTGATAAAAAGAAATCCTGTTATGAAACCTTTCATTTATCTTTGGACAAAAGTGGAGCTCCTGTGGAGAACTACTCACCAGCCCCCATGTACTTCACACACACACAGAGACACATGGATATACACAGACACCCACACACAAAGAGCACAAATCCTAGGAAAACCTAACCAACTCTCTTAATTCTCTGTCTTTGATCTTATAAACTTACGGCTAGGATTCAAGATGAAGCAATATAACTAAGCTGCATAAAATAATATAATTATAGAAATCTATTTTTGAAAAGTACAAATAAATACCCAAGTCAAATGGTGGAAGAACCAAGGAGAATGAATAGATACCAGTGTATCTCACCAAAGTCAGAACTAGAAATAAATCTCAGGGCCTCCAAAAGAAAAGCAAGCATTGGTTTTAACCCAATTTCTTCAGTTTATTGAAACTTTTCCTTTCAAAACCTAAAGCCAGGAAATTTTCTATTCATGCTTAGCTTTCTTAGAACCAGATTTTCAAAAGAATGCAGAGATTTGGTAAGATATTTGGAGTTGAATTTCTTCTGTACCATTATTTTCAGTGGGATAAAAATAAACTTTAACTTCCCTCATTTGGAATTATGGCAAGAAAATGAATTCTGTTAAATTGCTGCTGGGAATTCTGGAATTTGTAGAACTTCAAATTATTTGGAGGAGGGAGGATGAAAGACTCGAGCTGTTCGTCACTATTTTTTACTTATTTTAAAAACTGAGCTATGTAACCATCCCAATATTGCTATTAGCATCAAAATAGAGTTGGAGAATTGCTGGAGAAATCAAGAGATGACACGCCGAGGAAGGGAATGTATTGTCCAGCTGCCATTTCATCAGGCCACTTCATCAGCTTCCTTAAAAGCCCAGCAAATGTGTTATCATCTGTTCAATTTAAGCTGATCATGAGCTGGACTGCAAGAATTACAAAATCTTGCATTGAATTGTGATGGGTGTCAACTGCACAACTTCCAGCAAGAGCAAAAGTCCTTATTTTTCTTTTTTTCTTTTTACCACCCTGTAATCCCTTGCTTTGGGGTGGGGTCAGGGTGACTGAATGGAACTGAGCATTTACTGACCAGATGCCCTTCCTGACACCTATGCTGGGTTCACAGCAGATATTTTATCTTTGCTCCCTGATAGAGAAACATCTGCTGCTGCCTCGGATTGAATTCTCAACCTTCCGAGTGAGAGATGATGTCTTCAACTCTGGGCCACTGTGTTGCTCAAGAACTGAAGTGCAATTGCTACATCAAGGAAGGATAGTACAGATCCTGCAGAAAACAGGATCAGCAATTCTCCAACTATATTTTGCTCAGATTAAAAAGAAAACCTTGAGAAAAACTTCACGGTAAAATAAGTTCTCAATCTGATTTGAAGTGAAAAATTGAACTGACTCTGAGAGTAATGCCAGGCAAAGTATATAGAGAAATATTCCTTACCTCAATATGAGAGGAAGTGTAATACAAGACATAGGATATTGGCTTAGTCTTTTAAACTCCTGAATTTTCCGCTTGTCCGAGTCATTAAAGTTCTAAGTAGACTTAATCTGATCATTCCTTCCTTAGCCTCCCTTCGGTGGCTGCGAAGACAAGAACAGGAGATTGCAAACTCATAAAGACCTGGATGTAGGTGCTATTGATTACTGAACCTAATGTCTGAGTGTGTAATGTGCTTTGATTTCTCACATAAAAATAATTGAAGTGTGAAGCAATACCAGATAAAACAAATTGGGTACAAGTACATAGAAGATAGAGATGTATGAAAAAGAGTCAGGCAAGAGATAGATTTCATTTCTTTTTAACAAGCCTTGTGTCAGCCTATCATTTCTGGTTAAGAAATGCCACCTGATCACCACTGACCATTTCCTTCGAGATAGAAGAGTAGGATGTTTTTGGCTCCAATAAGCCAGTCCTTGCTTAAAAAATCGATCACTTAATATCCATTTGAAGTTACAGTGTAAATGTAACTTGTGGTTATGGAACTTATGACTCTGTGCTGACAGATTGGCCCTATGTCAAGGATCACCTGTAGGGAACAATATTAAGAATTCTACTTCCATAACCTCTGCAAAAATGAGGTTTCCCACTTATAAATGAAGTTCTTTAAGCCTGTGCTCAATTACCAAGGAGAAAGCTCCCTTACATACAGAACAATACAATGATAACTCGTGGTGGCTCAGTGAGTAAGATGCTCAGCTTGTTGATCAGCAAGGTCAGCAGTTTGGCAATTTGAATCCCTAGTGCCGCATAACAGAGTGAGCTCCCGTTACTTGTCCCAGCTTCTCCAACCTAGCAGTTCAAAAGCATGTAAAAATGCAAGAAGAAAAATAGGACCACCTTTGGTGGGAAGGTAACAGTGTTCTGTGCGCCTTCAGTGTTTAGTCACACCGGCCACATGACCATGGAGACGTCTTCGGACAGCGCTGGCTCTTCGGCTTTGTAATGGAGGTGAGCACTGCTCCCGAGAGCCAGAAATGACTAGCACAGATGTGCCAGGGGAACCTTTACCTTTACCTTAGCTCCACTTGGTAGATGAGGTTGAAATGGGGAGGTCCACATGGCCTTCACGGTGAACCATAATATGATTTGATTTGTTTGAGCATAGTTGGTGACACAGAGACATCAACTGACTTAGGTTCACAAGTTTATGATGCCATGGATCTCCCTTCGGGAACACATGCATAGAGCTGAATTTTAAGTTATCGTGCCAACTTTATAAAATGCCAACTTGTATTTTTCTTGGGTTATTAGTGGTGATCTATTATGCAGCTCACTTCAGAGGAAGGCAGGATATTTGTCAAGTTAATTAATCGGTAAACAAGCTTTGATTTAGTAGAAGCCAATTCAAAAATATTCTCTCTCTCCCTGTTTTTTTTCCCCTGGGGAAAACCTGATTGCCAAAATGATAGACTGATTTCCCACCCCCTTTTTACATGAAATACAGGGGGGAAAAGGGAGTTCCCCCCAAAAGATTATAATATATCAGGCAATCTGTGAGCCTGATTATTATCGTGCAGAATTCATCACCCATAGAGGTTAGTTGTTGCTTTTCTGAGCTACTCCTACCTTTGTATTACAGAATAGAACAACAGAATAATTATATCACTTTTATACACAAAGTCACTTGTTCCTTTTGGATGAACTGCAAAATTGGCAGTAGCTGAAAATGGAGATGGGAAGGCCAGTTTTCTCCCTCTTATCAAGTACACAGAGAGGGTTTTTATCAGCTTTCCTCCTATCACAACCCTCCTTACTCACATTCCAAAGGGGGTTGGTTAGGAATGACCTCAAAAAAGGCCCAACATTTCATTCAAGGTGAATGAGCTAAATCCAGATGGAGCTGCTACCGGTCCATCTGTGCGGCTGCAGAGAAAGTTCCAGCATTTAGACCACTGATAAAAATGTGATCCCAATGATAATAAGCAGACAAAGATTCAGTTGGATGAATTATTCTCTTCATACTTAATGGCCGTCTCAAACCTGCTGCCGAATTGCAAACATTAATGCAATTTAAGAGAGGAAGTAATTAAATATATGGAGAATAATCATACTAGCTGGAGCACATTTGCAAGATTCAGTTTGGATTGAATCAAATTTAGATTCTGTCAACACCTTGCCCCTATCTTGAAGAGCTCCTGTCTCTCCCAGCACCACAGTCAAAAACCAAGTGTAGCCCTTAGTATGACAAGGAGAAGATCCTTGGCATGAAAAATAATGGGCAGCAGACCATGGGCAGGGCAGAAACCCAAGAGACTGTTTTGCAGGGAGATTGAATGTTGGGCCATTATGGTTTGACCAGTTCTCAAAGGATCCAAAACTTTCTCAACTTTACTTGGAGAACTGATGTCAGACTTTAGGCAAGGAAAAAAATGGTATGCTTTTCTCCGGTGTCAGTGTTCCAACAAACAAACTCCAAGCCAATAAATTCTGTGACAAGCATTTTCTCAAAGTTCCATTTTGATAGTTCCGGGCTTTCCCTTCCCAAAAGAAAATCAAACATCCAACCCCTGCACCCATCAGTCCATCACATGGCCCAGTCAAATGTCATCCCAACTGTAGACTTTCCTCCAGTCACTCCCCTCCAGGTGCAGGGTGACATGTCCTTGACTTTCTGAGAAAGAATGTTGTTGGGTCTAATCTTCCACCTTTCTATGAAATCCCCCCTCCCAAATTCCCAGGCACTGAATGTGGCAGCCTCAAA
The DNA here is from genome assembly GCA_004320025.1 of Laticauda laticaudata. Taxonomy (NCBI): domain Eukaryota; kingdom Metazoa; phylum Chordata; class Lepidosauria; order Squamata; family Elapidae; genus Laticauda; species Laticauda laticaudata. The sequence continues at coordinate 8,570 of BHFT01055271.1, read as the reverse complement.
GCTTCCAAGGCTGACATCCAGTGGATATTCTTCTGTCTGTCTGAAAAAAAACAAACCCACACAAGAATGGCAGATTCAGGATCACATGATATTAAAAATGGGCGGAACTTTAGTCCAAAAAATATTCAGCCAGGACAAAAATCAACTGATTATCTGCCCATGGTAACCTGGATCAGTTTTATAATGTGTATGGAACAACTAAAACTTACTTCTTTGAACATCTCAGGAAAATATATTTTGCACTAATTAGACTTTGTACGGTAATTATTTCACATATAATAAATGAACTTCTTTTAAATATACTCTACTGAGAGTTGAGAAGCAAAAAAAGCTGGCAAATTTATCCCGTTTTGGCAGTGGGTTGAAAAGCTGCCATATTTGTTCTGACCAGTTGGTCTTTCCAGATAAAATCGACCGGAATTTTAGAGTTGGAGGGATTTCAGGGATAATTAAAGATGATCTGGAATATAATCAAAGCATCTCTCTCATGTGGCTGTCCAGCTTTGCTTACATACATCTGATGAAAGACTGCTGACTGGTTTTGGTACAGCGGAAGTCTGTTCTGTTGCCAAACTGCCCATGCTGTTTGAAAATTGTGTAAAAAATTTTCTGCATTTCTGTCCTTTTGAGCAACAGAACTAGAGGTGGCATTCAGCAGGTTCTGAGCAGTTCTGGAGACTTGGTAGCAGAAATTTTGAATAGTTTGGGGAAACTGGCAAATACCACCTCTGACTGGTTCTACGCCATCTATTCTCACCTCATGAGTCCCAGCTGATCAGCTGCATCTCCTTTTGTTGTCCTGCACAGGAGAACGGAGCTGGAAAGCAGGTTAGTGGAGTGCGAAAGGAATGGGGATTTTGCAGTAACCTCCTCCCAGGAATGGGGAGAGAATAGAGATTTTACAGTATCCTCCCCCTGCCACGCCCACCAAGCCATGCCCACTGAACCTGTAGTAAAAATTTTTTGAATCTCACCATTGAACAGGACAGAGCTGGATTTTTATCCTCATTAAAGAAGGCATTCATGGATGTTTTAAGACCATAATGATATCTCTTTTGATAGTTTCTTCTCAGGTTAAAACTAGGATGGCAACCACACTGTTTGGAAGAATAGGCACATGTTTTTGTGTGAACACAATGACATAGAGTTGGTGAGGATCACTTCACACTTGTGGACAAGCCAAGACAGGGTTCAGGATAGCCGGATTCCTGCAGCATGCTAAACATACATGGATCTGCTTGGTTCCAGCATCAGCTGGTCATTACGATTTGTACCTAGCTGCTGTGAATAAAATATCACCATTTAATCAAAATAAGAGTGCTCAATTGTGGGATGCAACAGAGCAGAATATAAGAACCTTTCCACTTTCTCTGCATAATTTCTAATTTGCCAATTCTGTGCTACCTTTTGTACAATGCACCATACCACGAATTAAGTTTGGATACTAATTCCTTCTTATAGTATAGTTTTTATGCAGTTATAACTCTTGTTTTTCTGTTGTATGGATATATGTCATAGTTCTGGGGTGCGATGGCTCAGTGGCTAAAGACACTGAGCTGATCAGCTGGAAGTTGTAAGCTGGAAGCTGACAGCCCAGGTTTGAGACCTGACTGCTGCACGAGCTACTTGCTCCAGCTCCTGAACACCTACCAGTTTGAAAGTATGCAAATACGAGTAGATATATAGGTACCACTTTCGTGGGAAGGAAACAGTGTTCTGTGCACCTCAGTATATAGTAATGTTGGCCATGGAAGCATCTTCGGACAATGTTGGCTCCCTCAACTAGGAAATGGATGTGAACACTGTCCCTTAGAGCAGGGATCCCCAACACCTGGTTCGTGGCATGCCACAAACTAGGGCATGCAAACAAGCAAATCCCCACCCATGGGATGCAGGAAGCACACAAAACCTCGCCTCCTCAGATCCATGGACAAACCTCTCTCTGTGGAACTGGTCCCTGGTGCCCAAAAGGTTGGGGGGCACTCCCCTAGAGTCAGACATGACTAGACAGTGTAAACCTTTACTTTAATGCCATAGTTCTCCTATTAGATATTTTACGGTATCTGGTCTTATGGCTGTAATAAACTGATTGATTGGATTATAGTTTCTATTCAGAATTTAACCTTGGTTCAGAACAAAAACTAATGGAAATTGCTTCAAGCCCATCTTTTAGAGCTTGTTGGGATTTTCTTTGTTTGGTTTGTTACCTTGGTAGTAGCAGTTTCTGAAAGAGGAGAGAGACAAATGAATGCCAGCTTACAATGAAATCCCAGGTCTCACAAAGAGTGTAACTGAAAGCCAGGTAGTCTCCCACCTCTTTTAATAGGACTCCAACTGATAAATGCTGGTTTCCCTGCAATGTGACGCAGGTAGTTTTCAAGTTATGACCCATAATTAAGACCTGAAAACATATCATTAAGCAGAACAGTCGTTGAATGAAACATCACATTCTCTGCCAGTTTCCCCATAGGCTTTGCTTGTTGGAAACTGGTTGGGAAGGCTGCAAATGATGACCCCATGTTTCCAGGATGGTACAACCCTGGTCAATATGAACCCATTTCCAAGCATTTGGATCACAATTGCATGCCCACAAGAATGTTGCAGCATAAATGCAAGGACTGGTCATAAGTCCCTTTTTCTCCATGTCAGTACTGACAATATTCTGAATAAACAGTGATCCTTTGCTTTAATCTGCTCTTTCTTCTCTCACACACACTTTTGACCAACATCTTTTGCTGTCTCTGTTGCAAATTCCACAGAACGTTTATTTCAAAAGAGACCTTTTACATCTCCCATCCTTTTTGGCTAGTTTAATTGTGCTCTGAAAGATTCTTCTCAACTGGATTATCCCAATAAAAAAGGATATTAATTTCAATGGGATTTAAGTAGCACCTCCCTAGACTAAGCAACAATTCATTTCTTCAACTGAAAATGAGTGGGATCTAAATTCTGCCTCCTGATCTGCAAGCACAGGGAACCCCAAGTGTATTTTCACCACATTTAGGTCAGCCTTTGGCTATTAACTCACTGGCTTCAAAGCAATAGATTGGTCCAGCTGGTGAAAAAGCCAACTAGTACTACATGTGGGCTGCAGTGGACACCCTGCTGAAGAAGATCCCTTCTTGATAAGTGAAAGAGATAAACCCATCTTAGATGCACAAGGCTGATGATTTCATCCTCGTGGGATCAGGACGGTGTGGCCAGGATGGGCATGGCTAGTTCAACGTCACTTATGTTGAGGGTGCCTGTGGTGGCCCAAGTGCCCTGCCAGCAAAAATGGGCTCCCGAGCTCTGTTTTTGGCTATGATAGCCTCCTGCAAACAGAGCTCAGGAGGGCTGTGTTCCTGAGCTCCATTTTCGCTGTCAGAGGCACCATGGATCGTTCCTTCCCTGTTTCCACAGTGGCCTGCAGGCCAGATGTAAGCACCCCATGGGCCAGATCTTAAGTTTGACTCCCCTGTTTTAGATGATGCAATGAGTTGTGTGGGATGTTGAGGCAAAACTTCCCCCTGCAACAGTCTTGACCCATTCACCTGCTTTTTTGAACTTCAGATGTGCAGCTCTCTCTGAAATGGTATCTGTGTGCCCAGAGCCATTTTGGTACCACAGAATCGGGCCTAGAATTTGGCTACCAAAATGGCCTTCTTGATGATATGCATGCTGCTATCATGGGCTGGATGCAGTGGCTCAGTGGCTAAGATGCTGAGCTTGTCGATCAGAAAGGTTAGTAAGTTCAGCGGTTCGAATCCCTAGCACCGCGTAATGAAGTGAGCTCCCGTTACTTGTCCCAGCTTCTGCCAACCTAGCAGTTCAAAAGCATGTAAAAATGCAAGTAGAAAAATAGGGACCATTTTGGTGGGAAGGGAACAGTGTTCCATGCAACTTCAGCATTTAGTCATGCTGGCCACATGACCACGGAGACGTCTTTGGACAGTGCTGACTCTTCGGCTTTGTAACAGAGATGAGCACTGCCCCCTAGAGTTGGAAACAACTAGCACATATGTGCAAGGGGAACCTTTACCTTTATCTATCATGGACTGGAAGAAGACTTTCAGGGAGCAACAGATGTTTCATCTGCCTCAAGCACAGCCTTCCTTTAAGTGTAGGTCTTTTTGGTCACTCTTGACAGGTAAGGCCAGAATGGAGAAGATAGGACCGATGTACATGTTTCAACACTTGTCCAGGACTAAAGCCACTGCCCATGATTTGGTCTCTTCCATATGTGCTGGAGCTGAAACTTCCAAAATTTCAGGGCTCCACTACTTAATAGATGGACCTAGGCTGAGGTTTTGAATAGTTGACTATAATAAAACCCTTTATTAGTGTTTATAAAGCCACGGTATCTAACAAAATAGCATGGAATTGTCCATAACAACAAAATGCAGGTAACCTAATAAAACCAGCATTTCACAAAGAAATATCACTGTACAAGTCACCAAAAGATTTTTTTTTTTTAAGGAAGGAATTCTCCTCCTGAGAGATTTATTATCAGATTCTAGTTTATGATGACATAAATGATGAGTTTTTCCCAACCATAGATAAAATTCCCTGAATTCTGGCTATCCTCAACTGAAGAGAGGAAAACAATCTTTTTGCTTGGGGTAACGCCTCATTAGATCTTCCAAGGCAGGGTTTGTTTGTTTAGCACAAAAGAGGCATTTAGAGGCTGCTGCTGCTTCCTATAGTTATGTGACCTCTTTAAGAAATTTCCCCTTGTGCATATTGAAATATATATCTATTTTTCGAGACATGTTCACCAGAAGAAATACCCACACAAGACAGAAGTTATGGGGAACAGACTTGTGGGGTTTAGGAATGGTTAAATTCCTTTCATTGGGAGATGCCTTCTTTCAAAAAAAAAAAAAATCAAATTCTCCTATATGTAATTAAGGAAGACTTGGATTCAAATAGATCATATATGTATGTGTAATGCTTGATATATAAATTGGGCCAGTTTTGAGGCAATTAGGAAGGTTAACATGGAACAAATGCAAAATTCAAACAAGCAATTAACAATAATTTCATCAGTGAGTGTGAGCATTCAGGCGAGATCAAAAGCAACGTGGAAACATTGGGTCAAAGAGACACTTGGAAAACATTCTTGAATGTCAGTTTGAATTCAGATTTTCAGATTAAAACATTCTTCAGGCCAGAGATAAATTGCAATGGCCCTTCCACTTCCTTTCAAAATGAGTCAAACTTGAACAGAAAATTCATATCCCTACACCTTGTCCAGAATCTACAACACTGACCTCATCTTGCAGGCTTAAAACAAAACAGAATAGGTGTGATTGTGCAAAAAATGCATCTCACCTAACATGTTGCACATTTCTCATTAAACAGTAGCTGCATTTCAAACCCACTGACCCCCCCGCCCCTTTCTTCACTTACCCCCATCCTTTCACCAAGGCAAAATCCAGAATAACTTCTGATACTTTTCACATCGCTTGCCCTTCCCCACCCCAGCACCCTCAGCCAGAAGTTAGATGTTCTTCTCTTTCTTTTTTTTAAGGGGCTGACCAGATTCTCCTCTGACAAGTGGACAACCTGAAAGCAAGATCCTTGGTATCGTCTACCATCCTACTCTTGTTCTTGGAATCACCTGTTTTTCTCAACCTCCAGAAACATGAAATCAACCCCAAACAAGGGGGTGGGAGAAGCCAACTTACCTGACAAGGAAGGTAACTGAGGAGACCCTCTGGGGGCAGCTCTTGGTGAAACCACTGGAGGAGGAAAGTCCAACTTATTCTGTGAAGGTCTGACCCATGCCATTGTCGCCAGAAAGGCATAGGGGTCTTCCCATCCCAGCCTCTTTGTGGCCTTCCCTCTTTCTCCCTGCTTGCTGTAACGAAAGATACAAGCAGAGCCTCTGTGCACGCCCCCTCTTCTTAGCCATGCCTTGTTCTCTCAGTTAGAAATGTTGGGCTTCATCTCGATCTTCTCAGACGCCTGTTAAATTTCCCTCCCTGAGCCTTAGGTTGCTGCTGTTGCTGCTACTACTACTTCCCTCTCCATCTGGTATAGTACAAATGCATTCTCTGTGTATTACAGCTATTTAAAGGGGTGGAAGGAAGAGAAGGAAGGGAGATGGGCTCCATGTGATCGGAGCATCATCTGTTCTGAATGAACAAGAAGGGAAAGGAAAGGTGGAGGAAGAGAGGGAGGGAAAGCAGGGGAAGGAGGGGCTGAGATAGATGCTTAAGCTTGGCTTCCTGGGCTGCACAAATAGGACGAATATGGGGCAGGCAGCACCAGGAGAGAGCAGCATCGATCCCTTTGAGAAAACACAGATGCCTATTCTTTCACATAGAGTCTTCCTGAGAGTCAAGACTTGCATCTTCAAGCACCTCCAACCATCTCCTTTGCTCTGTGCTGCCCAGCTCTAGTTCAGTTTTCTTTTGACAGCGGTTGTTGCTTGGCTCTACTTAGCAGGAGAGTCTGTGGAAAAAGACAAAGGAAAGGAAGGAGGAGAAGCTGAAGGCTTACACAGTGCATGAAAAAGAATATAGATCCCCGGTGGTTGTTGCAAACCACCAATAAAAGAAGCCCAGGCAAAGAGGAAAGGAGGAGGCTGGGCAGAACATCTGGATGGGGAAAATAAATACCCAGGATTCCCAATATCCAGAATAACAGAGTTGGAAGGGAGATTGGGGATCCAACCCCCCTGATTAGGCAGGAAACCCTATCACCATTTCAGATAAATGGCTGTCCAAACTCTTTTTAAAAACCTCCAGTGTTGAAGCATCCACAGCTTCTGAAGGCAAGCCATTCCACTGATCAATTGTTCTGTCAGAAAATTTCTCCTTGGTTCTTGGTTGGTTTTCTCCTTGATTAGTTTCCATCCATTGTTTCTTGTCCTGCCTTCTGGTGCTTTGGAGCAGGGGTTGCCAAACTTTTGTACCTCAGGGACCAACAAACTCATAATTTAAATCCCGCAGCCCAGAGACCTTGGGAAAATCCCCCCTAAAAGTCTGCAGGAAAATTCCCCAGACGGTTTTCCTACCGATCGATCATTCTTTATTTGGGATTGCAGGATACTGTCTCCAGCTCCGTTCTCAGAGAGAGAGAGAGGGGGGGGGAGGGAGGGAGAGAGAGAGAGAGAGAGAGAGACTTTTGCTGCTTTCCTTGTATGCAGCCATAAGCAGAAGAAGAAAGAAGCGGAAAGAAGCAGCCCTGTGGCCAGGCCAGGTGCATGGGGCGAGTGGGGCAAGTTCTCCCCCTGCCCTTTCCCCCTTCCCCTCACTACCTATGTTGTTCTCCATGCAAGTGATGCAAGCCTTGTGTTCCCATGGGCCATGTGGGTGGCACAGCCTTGTGTTCCCATGCAGCCTGGATTAATTGCTTTGGGGGTGACATTTCTCCACGGACCACCAAAATTTTCTCATGGACCACCAGTGGTGCCTGGCCCACTGGTTGGCAACCACTGCTTTGGAGTACAGCTTGAACCCCCCCTCTTCTTTGTGGCAGCCCCTGAGATATCGGAACACTGCTACTACCCTTGCCTTCAGTCCCCTAATTATCTTTGTCATTCATACAGCTTTTGATTTAGGCAGCATACATAACCCTATTTTTCTCATACAAGAGAAATCCTGTGAGATATGTTGGCCTCTGAAGACTGGACTAGACATCTTTCTATATCTGGCTCTCCTCATTCCTAATCCAACATCTTAACTGCTACCACACATTTTCCGAAGAAACTTGCATTAATGGACAATTAACCCTGAAGCCTCACAACCTAAAGGCCCTGTCACACTGCCCAACGGATGCAAAACGTTAGTAAAAAGGACACAACGGACGAGAAAAATGTTCCATCCATCCGGTTGTTATCGCGCTCTCAGAAGGGGCAAAAATTTGTGCATAACCGGAGCGGATAACACGGACGCGGGGAGGACGCAGGGCGGATGGAAAGCGGATGCGGAATGGAAGCCCAGGGATGAAGCGGGTGGGAGCGGAATGGCACATAACCGCAAGGTTCTGGGGGACCTCAGCAAAGCGATGCGGAAAACGGATACAGCGGATGCAGAGCGGACACCCGAGCGGTGATGGACAGAGCGAGCGGAATGCAACAGCGGAAGCAGCGAAGCCTAATGGATGCCTGGCGTTAATTGCGCATGTGGGGAGGAATACATTGCCGTCAGCCCCGGATATAAGGGAAGCAGCTCGGAAGCAGGTAAGATTCAAGAGAAAGAGCGCTGCTGCCAGACCGGATTGCCTACCTTGCCTGCCCTGCCTGCATGTTGCCTGCAAGCCTTGCTACCAGCCTTGCTGAAAGCCTTGGTGCCAGCCTTCCTGCCAGCCTTGGTGCCTGCCTGCCTGCCAGCCCTGCCGCCAGCCTTGGTTCATGCCTCCCTGCCAGCCTTGGTGCAAGCCTTCCTGCCAGCCTTGGTGCATGCCTGCCCTCCAGCCTTGGGTGCATGCCTGCCTGCCAGCCTTCTCTGCCAGCCTTGGTTCCTGCGCAGCTTCCCTGCCAACCAGCAACCCCACAACCATGCGGAAGCACAGCAAGCCTCAGCCATCCTGCTGCCAGCCCTTGCAAGTGGGACAGGGCTTACCAATTCCACCCCCCCCAT
>BHFT01055269.1:0-36029 GCA_004320025.1 Laticauda laticaudata | reverse complement strand
CCTGATTCAGGTCCCTTTGTGGAAATGATCACATGCTGAATTGAATTTGGAGAGGGGTTAGTGTTGGGTGAAGCCCCCCCCTTTGCTTTTAGCACACCCTGCACTAACCTCGGAGTCAGGTCACTTCCCTGAATTGGGGGGAATGGCTGACAGATTTCAGCCCCCTAACTCTACCCCATGGGGCAGTCTTACAAATGAGATCCTATGTGAACCCCCTTTTCAGCTGTTGAAGGAATGAATGAGGGCAACCTCTAAAAAAATGGATAGACGGAGAAAATATTTGCATCGTTTTGCAACACCACTTCTTGCAACTTAATTTAGAAGTAGAGAAAGGGGCAATTGAAATGAAATGTCGCTTTCAGAAATATAACTGTTGCCCACTTCTCTGCCATGGCCCAAATGTTTCTCCTTGGATTCTTACTCCTCCCCAAGTCCAGTGGTGAGATATCGCTTCCTATGAGGAGCTCAACGTTTAATTCTCCTCCTAGGAACATTTCTAGTTTTGTGGCAATTTGGACCTCTCCTCTTGTCCTTTCTACTTTCCTAACCTTAATAAACTGCATTTCTGTCTGATGGCATCTCAGCTTCTCCTTGCCTTCTTATTCCAGACCTACGATCTTCCTCGGGGAAAGATCCCTATAATTGGCAAAGATATGTTTTTTCTCCTCTGGAATCCCTGAGTGATTTTTCTCGGTCTACTGACCCTTTGTCCAAATCAGCCCCTCGTCCACCTCCAACGTCTGTGCAGAAGATAAGGCTGATTATTGCTGTTTGTGCCCTGATGGGGGTGCCCAAATCACAGTGAGAAGAGAAATTGTCAAAGAGCCAAGAAAACATCTTAAAGCATCATTCTCTGAAGTTGACTTTGCATTGGGGCAGGTGGCATTGCATGCCGATTTTTAGCAAAGTATAAAAAGGTTTGATGTCAGGCTGTGAAAAAGACATGGAACCAGTCTTGGAGAACATGGAATGGAGATGATATAAGTGGACCAATGTGTGTGGATTGTGTGATTTTGTGTGGTTGATTGTTATTTGTTCCACTCTTTTTAAATTTACTTACAGTTCCCCTCTGTATCTTTCCTTGGGGGATAAATTACACCTCTACCAGACCTTGGTGCCTCCTACTCCATCATTTCTCTTAGGATACTGGGAAATGTGAAGTTTCTTGGTTGTTTCTGCCCAAGCCTTCCTGCTTCTATGCTGGGCAAGGGATTGAATACCCCATTCAAGTCATCAGCTGGTTCCTGGGGAGGTTCTTTTTAGAAGATGTAGGGATGAATGGGATAGAATTAACTTCAACTCTACCCTGGCCATTAAACGTGTTTCGGCTTTTTGACCTTCTGGATGTTGTGATTTTCCATCCTTCATCCTGATTACGATTGCACAATGTGCAACAGAGCCAGTGTGCATGAAGGGGAAGTCAGCCCCCCACCTCAATATAAACTAAATCTTCTTCATTGTTAGGCTATATTAACGTAACCTTTGCAAGTCTGAAAGTAGAAACTTGCCACTACCAATTGGTGTCAACCTTAAGGGTGGGTCTTTCCTAAGGTTCTTCTTATGACCATGAAGCAATTCTGGGCTCCTGCTCCTCTTATCTGATTGTTTCCCAGGCAGCATCTCTTCCTTCCTTTCCTCAAGGTCAGCCATGCATTCCATTCCAGGGAACTTATCTGAAATCCTGTCTCCTTCTTTGAGAAACAAATGACAGTCAATCCCAGAAGGATTGTTGCAGAATTTGTGTTGTGCAGGAGTTGCATCCTTCCTTGGACCTGGATACACATGCTTGGGTCACATCCCCAATGGACAACTGCAACATGCTATCAATGGGGTTTCCCTTTGTTGAAGTGAACCACAAGCTGACAGTAGATGAAAAGGTATATCCGTATACCTTTGCTTCATGAGATGTAACTTAACTACATATGTATCGGGCGGGCACCCACATTTCCAAACAGGTTCTGGCCATTGTCTTCAGGCACTTTATGTTCGCCGGCCTGTTACTCGCAGGGATTCACCTCTTTCCAATGGTCCACCTTGCTCCACCAGGATCCATTTGCTTAGGTTTGCCCCAGATTTGATGAAATGTGTGGAACCCACAAGATCGATCAATATTGTTTGTTACTTGAAGGAGAGCGTTGGGATTGGAGTCTCTTCCTTCCTCTTCAGTGAGACTCACCTTGATTCTCCTGCCGGGCTACTTCGCTTGCCCTTGTCCTAGAAATAGATCCAGGGGCTTTAAAGCAGGAAACAGGAAGGGTTATTGGCATGCCTTTTGCAAGCCTCTCTTTCTTGCACTCAACCTTAAGCCCAAGAGAAGAGGTCCACCGAAAAGAAACTCTGGTTCAGAAGATCAGTCCTTGCCCATTTCTCTGCATGGCCCAACAGTTTCTTTTCCTTCTTCCCTCTCACTACTTCACTGGTAAAAGTATCCCCTTGACTGGCAAACTTCAAGCATCTTCTCTTCCTTGGACAGATTTCTTCTATTTGGCTGAAATTGTTCCCTTCTCTTCCCCTTTTTTTTCCTTTCCTTCAGCTGAATTAAAACATTTCCCTTCTGGTGGCATCTCAGATGCATTTCATAACTTTTCTCCCCCCTGCAGATGCCTGGGGCCAGTTCACCATGACTCAGCCACCTTCTCTGTCGGTATCCCCTGGAGGAACAGTCAGGATCACCTGTACCAGGGCAGGGGGTAGCTTTTCTGACTATTATGTGAGCTGGTATCAGCAGAAACCTGGCACTAAACCAGTACTAGTGATCTATAAAGATACTGAGAGACCTTCTGGAATCCCTGAGCGATTTTCTGCTTCTGTCAATTCTTCCTCCAATGTGGCCACGTTGTCCATCTCCAATGTTCAACCAGAAGACGAGGCTGACTATTATTGTTTGTCTCGTGATAGCAATCATCAGCGCACAGTGATTGCCCGTTATGGGGAACTGTGACAAAAACCAGAATGTGACAAAAACCAGACTGTGGTTCAGCCTTTCTGGTACGCTTCACTGAACGTTAGTTGTAGATTGATGCACACAGCCAGGGCATGTATTTTGACTGTTTAAGCATCCTGGGGTCATGGGATCACCTTGTGTTCCCATCCGAGCTAGCTTTCTCCAAGCAGTTAGGGAATCCAGATGTGGTTCACAATGATGCGATCCACACAATAACATCAATTATCTCCGTAACAACTGTGGCAAAAAAGGACATAAAATTGGATGTGACCTGTGTGAGAAGCTCATTGCTTAGCAATGGAAGTTATGGTTTCAGTTCTGGTCATATATTGAGGATTACCTGGATAGAAGGTGTCCATTCCACCCATGGATGCAGGTCCATTCATGGAGATGTCCACACACCAAATTAAATTTGGAAAGAGGTTTGTGAGGTTTGGGTGGAGCAGAATTCAGGGCTATGTTCCCTAATGTTTTGATCAAAGTGATCAAAATGAATTATTGTGACATGTTTCAAAGGGATTACCCTTGGCAGAGAATTGACAAGCTGTTCACAGTTGAAAAGGTATCTTTTAACCCAAGTTACACCTTAGTTTTATGAACTGCACTTGCTCCAAATATTCTTCTGGGTGCCATTGAAGCTCCTTATAAAGCTATCATGGCATGGGAGCAACTTACTGCAGGGTCCAACTCTTTCCAATAGTCTACCTATCCATCATATCTCCTGCTTTGGTCCCAGCAACACTGAAATGGGAGAATGTGAAAGACAGATAGGTTCTGAATGTTTACAGGAAGAGAGGTGGAGTTTGAATCTCTGCCTTTCCCTTTCCTCTTTCAGTGGAGACTCACCAATGAAATCTCCTGCCAGCCACCTCTTTCCCTTGTCCTAGAAATAGATCTAGAAGCTTTAAAAGGCAGAAACAGGAAGGGTATTTGCATGCCTTTGCATGCAAATGAACTTGCAGGTGAACTTAAGGGTGAGGAGAAGAGATCCACCTAGAAGGAACTTTGTTTTCAGAAGATCAGTCCTTGCCCATTTCCCTGCCATGGCTCAACAGTTCCTCTTCCTCCTCACCTACTTCACTGGTGAAGTATCCCCTTGACTGGCAAAGATCAAGCATCTTCCTCTCTTCCTTGGAAAATTTCTACTTTGCTAGAATTATTCCCTTTTCTCCTTTCTTTCACTTGAATTAAAACATTTCCCTGTGGTGGCATCTCAGTTGCATTTCATCCCTTTTCTGTCCCCTTCAGGTGCCTTTGCCCAGTTTGCCATGACTCAGCCACCTTCTCTGTCAGTATCCACTGGAGGAACAGTCAGGATCACCTGTACCAGGGCAGGGGGCAGCATTACTGGTAACTCTGTGAGTTGGTATCAGCAGAAACCTGGCACTAAACCAGTACTAGTGATCTGTCATCATTCTCAGAGACCTTCTGGAATTCCTGGGCGATTTTCTGGTTCTTATGATTCTTCTTCCAATTCGGCCACCTTGTCCATTTCCAACGTTCAACCAGAAGATGAGGCTGATCATTACTGTTTGACTTTTGATTGTGATTGCACTTTATGGGAACTGTGACAAAAACCAGAAGGTGGCACAGCCTTCCTTGAATACCTCACTCAACATTGGTTGCAGGTGGTTTTACAAAAGAATGGCACATAGCCACGGAATGTATTTTGGATGGATTGAGCATCCTGGGGTCATGTAATCACCCTTGGTGCCCATCCCAGCTAGCTTCCAACAAATCAAGTTAATGGGGGAAACCAGTTTCAGTTCACTTCCATGAGATTCATGGAACCACTGCAGTGGTTCGTTTAACAACTATGGCAAAGAAGGTCCATAGATTCAGCGCATCCCACTTAACAATTGACCTGCCATCCTTTGGGTCAACCACAAGCAAACCATTAAGGTTGAGAAAGAGAAGCAAAGAGAAGCACGATGTCCCAACTGTATACATAAATACCTAAATGTCTCTTTTTTTTTCAAATCAAAATAACAAAATCAACAGGTGACTCTTGGTGCCATCCTCTGTAGGATAAAGAAGGCAAATTTATTCCATTCTTGTCCTTTTTCATCTCATTCTTTTCTTTTGTCTGCCCTATGTTTGAAGAGAAGGGTGATGATGGTCCTTGAAGGAGCAGAAATGCTGCATTTCTTCAGCCCACATGGAGACAATGCAGATGTGCAACATCAGTGGCCAGGAGGGGCTGCTGGTGCCCTTTCATGTTTCTCCAAAAACAAAAAAACCACCACAATTTGACTTAAGCAAAAGGATGGCCAGGTGTGTTTTCTTCTGAGTGAAATATCTTCCTCTCGAGTAAGGGAGGAAGGAGGGCATGATACCTCACAGAACATGAGAAATATGCGGGAGAAAAGAAAATGTTTAGTTGCAACAACTCTGCTTCTGGTTTCTGCACCTTTCAAAAATTTGTTTAAATCTGTATGAGGATTGTTTGTGATGTTAACAAACATTGTGAAATTACCAGGAGATCGTTGAACAATAATAAATAGCTTTATTAATGAGCTTTTGCAAAAGGGACCTCCGTGCTCATATAAGTGGAGTACAGAAGACATCTTTCCAATAGGAATACCTGATGGTTAAATACATTTTCAAGACTCTAGCCCTGGTTACTGCCCCTTTAACTTCATTGGTTAATTTCTGAGTGAAACCCCGTCCTCTTCCCAGAAACTTTATCCTTGTCAGCCTTCAAGAATCCTTCTTCTTCTTATCTTTCCAGCTGCTATAGAAATGGGGGGAGGGAAGATTAATTGGACCTCATTGGGGAGAAAGAGTATTTGGAGGCTTGAAATGGTGAAATGTTAACTTGGGATGTTTTCTTAACTATGCTTTCTTACTGCACAGCTGTAGCCTCTTATCTATTCAGGCCCAGGTCAGCCATCCTGGCATGCCAGATGTCTCAAACACCACCTGAAGATGCCTCGCATGACATTATACACATCTTAGATTGGATGGCCAGTTTGAACTATTGGGGGTGGGAGCATTGGCATTACTTTCTATAATATAATTTTCACACCTATTTCCTCAGATCTTGTATTTCTTCTGATGCTACCACTTCAATTTTCAGTAAAAGTCCTTTCCTCTAAAACAATGGAGTCTAAGGTTTTCCTTCTTGGATTTTGAATGGAGCCTCACCTGACAATCCCATCTGTTTATTCATTTCCCATATTCTTCATCCTCCTGGCACATCCAACTTATTAATTTAATATGACAGCTGGACAACTTGATTTGCAAACTATCTTTCTATGACCTGCCAGTTATCTATGACCTGACAGCTATCTGTCTTGACCAGAATGTGCAAAACTTGTATAGTCATGTTATTGTAATGCAGAGAACTTCTTACTTAACATCTCATTAGAGCTTCTTAGGTTAAATAAGGACTAAATATGGCATTACCATTGCTTGTCTTTTACAGGATAATTCTTACTTCTCACATTGCCCTACTTTATATGTCCAGTTGGAGGATGGTTCTCCATTGTTCCCCTCTTTTAGAACCATTACTTGAGTAGAATTCATCAATGAGATTGGTGTCTGTTGTCCAAATCCATCCCACATAGTTTCCAAAGCATTGCTTTGTGTGATACTATTTCGTTAACTCCGGCAGATCAAAAGAGATTCATGGAACGCCCTCCAGAAATCCTTCGAGCTATTCCAAGACTAATTTTAGCCACATCCTCCACTCCTTACTACCAGAAATATTGCTTGTCAACAAGTCATATCTTAGCAGCTTCTTCCTTCCCTCTTTAATGAGCCTCCCAAAGGGTTGGGTTGATAATTGAAGAGCAAGACATTTGCATGAGGAAGTTCTCTCTTGTCCTCTGGGGATTTAAGAGAGGTGGAGCGGAGTCCAGGGGGAAATCCACTTGTTTCAGAGAAGGGATTGGCCCACTGAGTTCTCCCACCATGTCCCAGGCACTTCTTCTCTCTATAGTCTTGATCTCTATTGGTAAGAGACTATGGTAAGGAGGCACAACACTTTTTAAAATTAAACTCAGAAAAGCCTCCTTGCCAGGTAGCTAAGTTTGTTACTTGTGCTCCTCTTGACCTTTCATTGAACAAGCCATGCCTTTCTCTCTTTCAGGTCCCAGCCTTCAACAACTGCAGAACCTGAAGGACCCAGAATCTGTAGCTCTTGGGGGCACAGTCACCATATCTTGTCGATATAATGGTGGGAATCTTGGGGATGGCAACTACCCTTGGTGGTCCCAGCAGATACCTGGGCATCAACCTCGAACACTGATCTATCACACCAGTTCCAGACCATCAGGGGTTCCAGAACGTTTCTCTGGATCCAGATCAGGAAATGTGATGTCCTTGACTATCACTGGAGTTCTGGTTGAAGATGAAGCCGCCTATTATTGTTGTGTCTGGACTGGTAGTCAGTTCCACAGTGATTGATTCAGGTGGGGAAGTGAGACGAAAACCCTTCTCTTCATTTCATTTCCTTTATTTTGTTTTTGTCCTGGGTGCATCAGTGAAACATGACAAGAAAGGACAAATGTGTAATTTTAGTTGATATAAGTCAAGAGGGAAAAAAATCATCCTCTCCAGGTGGTCTCCATTCAGAAAGATCAGCTCCTCATCATGTTTATGGTTTTATTTTTTTCCTGTTCTGTTACTTAAAAAGAGGGAAGATTGTTAAGAACTCGTATCTATTTTGATGGAAACTAATCAAGGAGAGAAGCAACCTAGAACTAAGGAGGAAACTTCCTGACAGTGAGAACAATTAACCAGTGGAACAACTTGCCTCCAGAAGTTGTAGGTGTTCCGATACTGGAGGTTTTCAAGAAGTGACTGGACACCATTTGTCCAGGAAGATATAGGGTCTCCTTCTTGAACAGGGAGTTGGACTGGAAGACCTCCAATTAGGGGTGGGATTCTACCAGTTTGCACCTGTTCACTAGAACCGGTTGTTAACATTCTAAGCAGTTCAGAGAACCGGTTGTTAGAAGAAATTACTGGCCTAATCCTGTAAGGACGGCAGGAAGGAAACATTCTGGTGTTGCTAACAGAAACTGCCTCTCTGTTAACCCTTATTACATTCTTGGCAGGACGAGATTTCCTGTCTCTGGAACTTCTCTTGAGTTTTTTTCCCCCCCTTTGCTGGTACTTTGCTTGTGTGGAGTGACCATTCAAAGTTACAATGGCACTGAAAAAAGTGACTTATGACCATTTTTCACATTTACGGCTGTTGCAGCATCCCCACAGTCGTGAGAGGCCAGGCGAGGAGATGCGTGCCTCGATGTGAGTGAAGTTGAGTTGGCCACATCCAGCCAGTCACATGACCACCAAGCCATGCCCATCAACGAAGCCACGTCCACAGAACTGGTTGTTTAAAAAGTTGAATCCCACCCCTGCCTCCAATGTCCCTTTCAACTTGTTCAGTTATTATGGGATTAACTAGCTTGGGGCATTATGAGAAGATGCTTCCTCCACCATCCTCAGAGGATTAGAACAAACCATATAATTTGATCTTTGTTCCGTATGAATCCAAGAAGCAGAAATCCTGGACAGATCCTGCTTTATTTGTCAAACAGGGCCATTTATCTAGCAACATCTACCTTTTCATGTGAAATAGACCAAGATGAAACCAACACTATAAGCTTCTTTTAGGATTGTCACTTTCTGAAAGAGGGGTAGCTTCGCTCTTTGGAGAGTATAGGACAGGGGACTTCAAACTTGGCAACTTTAAGATTTGTGGACTTCAACTCCCAGAATTCCTCAGCTAGCCATGGCTGGGCAATTCTGGGAGTTGAAGTCCACAAGTCTTAAAGTTGCCAAGTTTGGAGACTCCTGGTATAGGAGAAAGAAGATGACGGTTTTCAAGGGATGGTAAATTTCCTCAGTCCAGGTAGTGATAATGCAGATGCTGCAATACCAATAGCCAGTAGAGGCTGCTGCTTTCATGGTTCTCCAAAAACGACTTCAACAAAAGGGCAGGAAGATGTGGCTCCTACAAAGTCCGACCTCTTCCTCTAGTGTAAGGGAGGAGGAGGGCACTGAGTCCTCACCCAGCAGGTGAAATAAGGAAGGATAAAAGGAAATGGTTTATGTCTACCAGCTCTGCTTCCAGTGCCTTGTTCCAAAAATTAAGAAAACTGAATATTATGAGCTGTCTTAGCTCTTATCTCCAATTGAAGCCCAGCTCTCTTCTTTTTCTTTAGACTAGTGGTCTTGAAGGGAGATTTTCCCTTCTTGAACCATGAGAATTAATCAATGAGTGTGGGATACATTCCTCCAACACACCCCATATTTGTCCAAATGCAGATACCTTTTTGTGTAATATGGCTTTGTAAACTCAAAAAGTTAAAAACAGGTTCTTGGAATGAATGCTGGACAGCCTTCAATCTATTAAAAAGCTCATTCTTGTCTCTTCCTTTCCTCCCACTTCAAGAAATTATTAATTTTAGACCAGACACATCTTAGCAATTGCTCATCCCCTCTCTCATCAGACGCGCAGAGGGCTGGGTGGGTAGTTGAAGAGCAAGACATTTGCATGAGGGGGTCATCTCTTGTCCTTTGGGGACTTAGGAGAGATGGAAAGGAGGTGTGTGGGAAAGCCACTTGGTTTAGAGAAGGGATTGGTCCATTGAATTCTCCCACCATGATCCAAGCAATTCTTCTCTCCATCGTCCTGAACTTTGTTGGTAAGAGAAATCTCTTTGGAAGGACTTACAATTCCCTCTAGAAATAAACTCAGAAGAACCTCCTTGCTGGATAGCTGAGTTGGCCATTCTTGACCATCCATTGAACAAGCCACGTGTTGCTCTCTTTCAGGTTCAAGCCTTCAACAACTGCAGACCCTGTAGGATGCAGAATTTGTAGCAGTTGGGGGCAAAGTCACCATATCTTGTCGATATGATGGTGGAAATCTTGGGGATAGACATTACCCTTTGTGGACCCAGGAGATAGCTGGAAATCAGCACTGAGGAGTGATCTCTTATACCAGCAGCAGACCATTGGGTGTTCCAGAACATTTCTCTGGGTCCAGATCAGGGAACGTGATGTCCTTGACCATCAGTGGGGCTCTGGTTGAAGACGAAGCCACCTATTATTATTGTGTCTGGTCAGGCAACCAAAAGATCATTGGTTGCCCTCTCCCATTTTTGGAAGAGCTTTATACTGTAGCTCCCACTGCCTTAAGAAATTTCAAAACATTCTCAAAGATCCATCTCAACCTGGGCACCCTTTTTATTTGAACCATTACCATCTGGCAGACGGTACAGAATAATAAAAACAAGCACAAATAGGCTGAAAAGCAGCTTCTATCCCAGGGCAGGAACTCTATTGAATTATCCTGTAAAGTGCAATATTAATGAAATATCAGGGGTTTTCAATTCAATGTACAGAATGTGAAGGATGTGTGTTTGTGTTTATTTTCATAGTCATAATGTGAGAACTTTTTAATTCTATTGCCTCCTTGTTTCAGAGGTGCTTTTTTCAAAAGGCAACTGGATTGAAGAACTGATGAAGCTTCTTGGATGAGAAGCAAAATGCCCTTTTCTTCCTCAAGACAAAATAATCCAGCTGCTTTTTATAAAAGCAACTTTGAGACAACTATGATCTGGATGACTTAGAATATCCACAGACATTTACCCCCTTCCTGGTTCCAAAACTGGCCATATGCAAATATCTCTGGTGTTCACTGACTTAACTAGAACAGGGGTCACCATCCTTTCAGACCTCAGGACCACTAAATTCATAATTTTAAATCCTGTGGACCACTAATATAATTTAAAAAAAAGATAAATAGTATTTAGTGCAATATAAAAAACTGCAAATAATTTTTCTGTGGACCACCAAAATTTTCTCCCAGACCACCAGTGGTTGGTGACTGCTGAATTAGAAAACCTCACAATGTTTTTGGGGAATTAAATATATTAGTACAACCAATGAGTTCAGATCTCATTTGCATGAAAGGAGAAAGCAGGGGCATTTAAGGAAAGGAAAGGAGAAGATCTGAAGAAGGTTATAATTTTCTTCCCTAAAAGGACATTCCTTGCCAAATGTTGGCCATGGGTTGGGCTGTGGTTTTCCTTGCACTCCTCACATATTGCACAGGTAAAGTTTTCCAGGACAGAGAGAGAATTTGGCTGTGGTTCTCATATGAAAAAAGTTTTCTTGGAAATGGCTCAGAGCAAATGAAGGTGCATCAGTTTAACAATATTTCTTTTTTTCTCCCCTCCCTCTTTGTCTCCTGACCTCCCACCATTAATTAAAGGCATTGATGGTCAGTCCAGCTGGACTCAGCCTCCTTCCAGGTCCGTGTCTCCAGGTGGAACCGTTACGATCACCTGCACAACAACTCAGAGTACCTACTGCATTGGCTGGTATCAACAGAAACCAGGAGAAGCACCTCGCTATATCCAATGTAGTGGATATAGCAGGGGAGAAGGGATCCCAAATCGGTTCACTGCCACCAAATCTGGGACTACAGGCACTTTGACCATCACCAATGCGGAGGTTGAAGATGAGGCAGTTTATTACTGCGGTAGCTTGGACAGTGCAGGCAACCAGATCCACAGTGATAAATTCTTATGGGGAAGTGTGACAAAAACCTTCATTCTTCCTCTCGAGACTGAAACCACCTGCATCATAACTCGATCTATGACTGGGGACACTTGAGCTGATGATGCAGGAGAGAAATTCCTGCAAGTTCATTGCCTTCTGCAGAGAATTTTCTCAAGGCCCAGCCAGAGGGGATGATGGGCATAGGAGTGTGGATGAGAAGGGTGCATGGGAAGCCCCCAGGCCCATGGTCTCAGCCCCCCGTGGCATAAGTACAAATTGTGAAAGGAGAAGAAGTAAAGTAGAACGTTCCATTCTTGTTCTCTTTCCTCTCCATATTTTTCAGAAGGATGGCAGTAGGAGGAGGAGAAGGATGCAAAAAGGATGGCAAAAGCTGCATTTCTTCCTCCCAATCCTCACCCAGCAGCAGGTGAAATGAGGCAGGTGAAAAGGAAAAAGATTTAAGTCTGCCAACTCTGCTCCCGGTGGCTTTTCATATTTTTTTTTTAAAAAGAGCATGAAAATTGATTATGACCTGCTCTACTATACAGGTCCAGTTGGAGGATGATTCTCTTTCTTTCCCCTAGACCGATGTTCTTGAAAGGGAGATTTCCTTTCCTTGAACTGGAATAATTAATCAGTGAGCCTGGGGCACAATCCACCAATCCATCCTAAATTTGTCCAAGCAAATAATGAAATAAAATGCCAAAACTATATGGTCGGGCTTACATTTTGGGGAAGAAAATAAAGGGGGAAAATTGTGCCTCTACCTACCGGAATCCATCGGTATTCATCTGGCTAGTGTCCTGTCAGTGTATGAGAGAGTTGAGGGCTGTTTGGAAACTGAAAGAGTATTTGCATATCTACGTAGACTTCTGTAAAGCCTTTGATTCAGTGGTACATGACAAACTACTCCTAAAATTAAAATCTTATGGTGTCTCTGGACACCTGCATCACTGGACAGAAGCATTCCTGTCAAACAGACAACAAATGGACAAAATTGGGAGCGTCCTATCAAATGCTGTACCTGTCAACAGTGGTGTCCCCCAAGGCAGCGTTCTAGGACCAACTCTCTTCATACTCCACATAAATGACCTCTGTGATCACATTAAGAGCAACTGCATTCTCTTCGTTGATGATGTAAAGCTGTTCAATACCACAGACAATACTGCTATCCTTCAAAAAGATCTTGACTATGTATCAGAATGGTCAAACAAATGGCAACTTCAAATCTCACAAATACATGCTTTGCCTTGCATATTGGCAAAAAAAATTATCAGAAAATAAAGATACAAGCTGATAGTCAAGATGCTTTGTTGATGATCCAGCTTCTGTCAAGGACCTTGGAATACTCTCTCTAATGATCAAGTGCTTAGGAAGCCCACTGTAATACGTAGCAAACAGGCATAATGAGTTATTAAACCTAATCCTGCATAGCTTTTTCTGTGGTAATATCACACTACTAACTAGAGCATACAAAACATTTGCGAGACACCAATATCAAATACAGCTCATCAGTCTGGAAACCCACATTATGTATCTGGATATCAACACAGTTGAAAAGTCCAGAAATATTTCCAAGAAGTTCTCCAGTCCTCTACTGCGTTGCAGAAGACCTTTATGCCACCAGACTTGAAATTCTAGACCCACAAAACCTTAGAACTACGCCGCCTTGGTCCCATTAATATAGGATAATATAAAATCCATACATTGCAGTGTCCTACCCTGTCAATGAATACTTCACTTTCAACCATAACAACACAAGAGCAAACAATAGA
Source organism: Laticauda laticaudata (assembly GCA_004320025.1). Taxonomy (NCBI): domain Eukaryota; kingdom Metazoa; phylum Chordata; class Lepidosauria; order Squamata; family Elapidae; genus Laticauda; species Laticauda laticaudata. The sequence continues at coordinate 22,787 of BHFT01055269.1, read as the reverse complement.
TACAAACTCAAGGTTAACCACACCAAACTTGATTGCAGAAAATATGATTTCAGCAACAGAGTGGTCAATGTCTGGAATATTCTACCTGACTCTGGTTTCTTCCCCAAACCCCAAAAACCTGAACCTTAGACTGTCTATTATTGACCTCACCCCTTTCCTAAGAGGTTTGTAGGGGACGTGCATAAGCGCACCAAAGTGCCAACCATCCCTGTCCTGTTGTTTCTTTTATTTTTCTTATATGTACTTATTTCATGTATTCATAACTATGTATATACTTATACTTATTATCTTGTAAGTGATTACAAATCAAAATTAAAAAAAAAAAGAAGTCAGCACTACTATTATTATTAATCTTGTCATCACTCCTATCACCCACCCACCCCCACTTGTGACTGTATGCCTGTAACTTTGTTGCTTGTATCCTGATGGTCTCCTAGTATGACTTGATTGCTTATTTGTACCCTATGACTATCATTAAGTATTGTACCTTATGATTCTTGATGAATGTATCTTTTCTTTTTATGCACAATGAGACCCCATGCACCGAGACAAATTCCTTCTGTGTCTGATCACACTTGGGCAATAAAGAATTCATTCATTCATTTAATCAATCAAAAGCAAGAAACATCCAATTTTGGTTGATTTAAGACATGGCTATGTCTATCGCATGAAGTTGTCCTTCACTGAGAAAGTCCAGCTCTTTGCTGTGTTAATGATTTCAACCTTTCCCTGTTCTTCCTTCTAACTTAGGGACGTTTGATATGAATCTATGTTTGTGTAGATATAATGAGATTCCTGAAATCTGTCCTTCACATAGTGCTGTGCTAGCATTTGGAGAAACAATCATCATAGAGATTGGTCATTCCAGAGTGTGCCTTATCATCCATATCATCATTAGTTATTTGGTGCATTTTGCATGATGGCTTCTTGGATTTTATTTCTTGCTTTTTGAACAAATATATGTATTAGGCCCCAGATGCTATAGTAATTGCACGTTACATGTTATGCAGATCATAGAGTTTCATAATGAGATTTATATATGTACATTTCCATGTCACGTTCACGTAAAAAGTAGGATGTTTGTAGAAATTGAAGGTTCCTGGTGCCCAATAATGAAGTCAGGTTTAATTGGGAGTTTTTAAGTCTCCCCAATTTTCAAATCTTTATGCAAATCTGAACTCTGGCCATTGGCTAAACTAAAAGACCTCATAATGCTTTGGGGGTATAAAATATTCTAGCGGAACCAATCGGTGCAGATCTCATTTGTATAAGAAGGCATTTAAGGAAAGGAGAAGATCTGAAGAAGGTTATAATTGTCTTCTCTAGAAGGACATTCCTTGCCAAAGGTGACCATGGGTTGGGCTGTGATCTTCCTTGCATTCCTCACTTACTGCACAGGTAGAATTTTCCTGGGCCAACAAAGAATTTGGCTGTGATTCTCATATAAGAATTTGGAAATGGCTCAGAGTGAACGAAGATGCCTCACTTTAAACAGTCTTTCTTTCTTTTTCTCTCCCCACTCTTTCTCTCCCTCCCTCTGTCCTTTATTTAAAGGCATTGATGGTCAGTCCACTTGGACTCAGCCTCCCTCCAGCTCCGTGTCCCCAGGTGGAACCGTTAGGATCTCCTGTATAACACAAAGTACTAGCACCATTGACTGGTATCAACAGAAAGCAGGACAAGCCCCTCGCTTTGTCCACTGTGATGGTTGCAGTAGCAGGGGAGAAGGGATCCCGAATCGGTTCACTGCCACCAGATCTGGAACGACAGGATCTTTGACCATCACCAATGCGGAGGCCGGAGACGAGGCAGATTATTACTGTGTTAGCTGGAAAGACAATGGGTTCCACAGTGGTAAATTCTTATGGGGAAGTGTGACAAAAACCTCCTCTCTTCCTCTTCAGCATGAAACAAGAAGCAACATACTTTGACTGGTGACTGTGGAAACTAGAGCCAAAAAGGCAGGAGAGGAACTCCTGCAGGTTCATTTTCCCCTTCAAAGAAGCCTCTCTGTCCCCATGAAGAGGGATGAGGAATGCTGGAATGGGAAAGAGGAAACCCACAGACCCAGGGTGTGAGCCCCCATGGTTTGAGTAAAAACTATCAAAAGATAAGATGTAAAATCGGAGAGGAGCTACAGGTGATGTGCCTGTGCTCCAACACTTGACTGGAGATGGGATAAAAGGGATTGTATGAAGAGACAGGCTAAAAAATGCTCACTGGGGCATCTTTGGCTCAAAGTTAGAGGATGTTAGGATGAACACTTTCTAACAATTGGCACACTCACATGTGGTTCTCCGAGATTAGATGCTGAGCTTTACAAATACCTCCTTTACCTCAAGTTCACCATGAAAGTCAAGAAGGAAAAGCAAAGACAAGCATGACATATGTTTAATTTCTACCTGAAATCAAAGGGTTAAGGAAGAGTTTGGGACCTCTTGTGTAATTAATAAAGATGACACGTTTTGTTCCATTTGGCAGTCTCGAAGCTCCAAAGTAAAAGATGGCTTCACTGGGGTGTTTTCTGCAACCTTGACACCATTCTTGTTTTCTTCCAACACATCCCTTTTTTTTGTCCTTCCCTTCTTCTAATATATAAGGAGAAGGATGGTGATGGTCTTCAAAGGATGAGAAATGCTGCCTTTCTTCTCCCCAGGCGGGGAGAATGCAGATGTTGCAACATCAGTAGCCAGCAGGGGGTGCTGCTGCCCTGCTGTGTTTGTGCAAAAAATGAGCTAAGCAAAAGCATGGCCAGATGTGGCTCCTGAAATGTCCCGTCTCCTAAGGGAGGGAGGAGGACACTGACCATTCACAGAATAAGTGAATTGTGCACAATAAAAGGAAATGGTTAGGTCCAACCATTCTACTTCCAAGGGTAAGTTCCAAAAATTAAGAAAAATAAATATGTGGATTAATTATGAGCTGCCATAGTCCAAATGGAGTATGACCCTCCTCTTTTCAGAAATGATAGATAGACGTGCCACCACATGATGAATTCATGTGCCGTCACACACCACGAAGGTAAATTCATGAAAGTCTGGAATTCAACCAATGGATCTACCAACCAACACATCGATTTGGAACCAGGATACATACCCATAAGGAGCCATATCAATCAAATGGGCAGGAGGTTGGATGAGATGACCTACAAGTTCCCTTCCTTTCACTGCAGAAGTGAGCAACCAATGATGGCACTGACCACTTCTTCACCTGGTGACCATCTCACACAATGATCAGCTAGTTATACGATAGGTCATACGGCATGAGAGGTCACATACAATGATCAGCCGGTCACATGACCCACTGACCACAGGAGATCAATAAAACCATTGTGAAGAACTGAATCAAGACCCTTCAACCAACACTCCACTGAGGGTTTCCCCTAGCCTGATGATGAACCGTTCTGATGTTAACAGCAATCTCAAGGAACAGGCCACCAATACCTCCTCTTTTCCCCTAGACTGCTGGTCTTGAATGGACATTTCCTCTCCTACATCCATGCAAATTAATCAATGAAAATGGGATACATCCCACCAACCCATCCCACCTTTGTCCAAAGGCAAATACCTTTTCTGCAATATCGCTTTGAAAACTCAAGCAGATCAAAACAGGTTCTTAGAAGGAACCCTACATAATCTTCAGTCTATTAAACAATGAACTCCTCCTTTTGCCTCCCACTGCAGGAAAATAATAGTTTGAGACCAGACACATCTTAGCAGTTGCTCATCCCTTCTCTAATCAGACGCCCAGAGGGCTGGGTGGGTAGTTGAAGAGCAACACATTTGCATGAGGGAGTCATCTCTTGTCCTTTGGGGATTTAAGAGAGGTGGAGGGGAGGCAAGGGGGAAATCCATTCCTTTTTAGAAGAAGGGCTGGCCCATCCAGTTCTCCCACCATGTCTCAGGCACTTCTCCTCTCCATCATCCTGATCTCTGTTGGTAAGAGAAATCCATTTAGAAGGAGGCACAATTCCTTCAAGAACTAAACTTAGAAATGTTTCCTTGCTCAATAGTTGAGTTTTCCATTTGTGATGCTCCTTTGACCCTCTGTTGAATAAGCCACATCTTGCTCTCTTTCAGGCTCAAGCCTTCAACAACTGCAGAACCTGAAGGACCCAGAATCTGTAGCTCTTGGGGGCACAGTCACCATATCTTGTCGATNATAAGCCACATCTTGCTCTCTTTCAGGCTCAAGCCTTCAACAACTGCAGAACCTGAAGGACCCAGAATCTGTAGCTCTTGGGGGCACAGTCACCATATCTTGTCGATACGATGGTGGGAATCTTGGGGATGGCAACTACCCTTGGTGGTCCCAGAAAATACCTGGGCATCAACCTCGAACACTGATCTATGCAACCAGTACCAGACCATCGGGGGTTCCAGCACGTTTCTCTGGGTCCAGATCAGGGAATGTGATGTCCTTGACTATCACTGGGGCTCTGGTTGAAGACGAAGCCACCTATTATTGTTGCATCTGGACGGGAAGTCAGTTCCACAGTGATTGATTCAGGTGGGGAAGTGAGACAAAAACCTTCTCTTGGGTTCATTTCAGTTTCTCCTTTTTTTAATTGCCCGGTGTGCATAAGTGAAATTTGATAGGAAGAAAGCAATGTGGACTTTGGGTGGATATAAGACAGGAGCCATCCTATCCAGGCGATCTTTGTTTAGAATGTCCTGCTTCATGTTATTCTGGGGGTCAAGGAAACTCCTGGCATTTGAATGGTGCTGTTATTGCATTTTAGAGAAATGGCCTTATGGCTCAAACCTTACATTGATTTTTGTCCTTCTACAGTGTGCCTTATCTTCTACAAAGGAATTATGGAGTCTGTCATCTGCACCTCTATAACTGTCTGGTTTGCTTCTGCAACCCAACAAGACAGATACAGTCTCCAGAGGATAATTAGGACTGCACAAAAAAATAATGGCTACCTACCTGCTTTCCATGGATGATCTGAAAACTGCACGAGTCAAAAAGAGGGATGTGAAAATATTTACAGACCCCTCATATCCCGGACATAAACTGTTTCAACTCCTTCCCTCAAAATGATGCTATAGAGCCCTGCACACCAGAACAACTAGACACAAGGGGAGTTTTTTTTCCCCAAATGACATTACACTGCTAAACAAATAATTCCCTCAACACTGTCCAACTATTTACTAAGTCTGCATTATGATCACTATTAACCTTCTCATCACTCCTTATCACCCATCCAGTCTCACTTGTGACAGTATAACTGTAACTTTGTTGCTTGTATCCTTACGATTTATATTGATTGTCTTCTAGTATGACTTGATTGCTTATTGTACCCTATGACTATCATTAAGTGTTGTACCTGATGAGTCTTGACAAATGTATCTTTTCTTTTCATGGACACTGAGACCACATGCACCGAGACAAATTCCTTCTGTGTCTGATCACAATTGGCCAATAAAGTATTCATTCAATCAGTCAACTTGGGTTGATTTAAGAGAAGTGGCATCATCTATCTCATGTAATTGTCCTTCACTGAGAAAGTCCAGCTTTTTTCTGTGTTTATGCTTTCATCCTTTTCACTCTTCTTCCTTTATAAATTAAGGATGTTTGATATGAATCCATGTTTGTGTAGATATTATGAAATTATTGCAATCTGTCCTTCATATAGTGCTGTGCTTGCATTTGGAGAGACAATCATCATAGATATTGGTCATTCAAGAGTGTGCCTTATCATCCAAATCATCATTAGTTATTTAGTGTGTTTCGCACGTTTTCTTGAATTTTATTTCTTGCTTTTTGAAAAAATGTATGTATAGTATAGATGCTATAGTGGTTGCATATTAGCCCTTACATATTATGCAGATTAATAGAGTTTCAAAATTACATTTACATATAAACATTTCCATGTCCTATTCATTGAAAAAGTAGGATGTTTGAAGAAACATTGAAGGTTCCCTGATTCAAACAATGTGGTCAGATTTAATTGGGAGTTTTTAAGTCTCCCCAATTTTCAAATCTTTATGCAGATCTGCCCTATGGTCATTGGCTAAACTGGAAGATCTCAAAATGCTTTGGGGGAATAAAATATTCTAGCAGAACCAATCAGTTCAGATCTCATATGCATGAAGTGGCCAAGCAGTGAGATTTAAGAAAAGGAAAAGATCTGAAGAAGGTTATCATTGTCTTCCCTAGAAGGACATTCCTTGCCAAAGATGACCATGGGTTGGGCTCTGATCTTCCTTGCATTCCTCACTTACTGAACAGGTAAAGTTTTCCTGGGCTAAGAGAGGATTTGGCTGAGATTCTCTAAGAAGTTGGTCCCTTTGAAACATCTAAGAGGAAAGGAAGGACCATCAGATTCAGATTATTTCTTTCTTTCTCTCCCCGAAAGGCATTGATGGTTAGTCCATTTGGACTCAGCCTCCCTCCAGCTCCATGTCTCCAGGTGGAACCATTGTGCTGTCCTGCACAACACTGAGTTCTAACACCATTCAGTGGTTTCAACAGAAAGCAGGAAAAGGTCCTCATTTTGTCCACTGTGATGCCTGTGGTAGTATCAGGGGAGAAGGGATCCCAGATCAGTTCACTGCCACCAAATCTGGGACTACAGGATCTTTGATCATCACCAATGCAAAGGCCTGAGATGAGGCAGATTATTACTGTGGTAGCTGGAACAGTGGTGGTACTCTGTTCTGCAGTGGTGAATACTGATGGGGAAGCGTGAGAAAAACCTCCTCTCTTCCTCTTTAACCAGAAACAAGAAGCAACCTACCTTGACTATTCACTTGGAAACCTTGAGTTGAAGAAACAGGAGAGAAACTCCTGCAGGTTCATTTCCATCTGCAACGAAGTCCCTCTGTCCCTATGAAGAGGGATGATCAATTCAGCTCTATGCCTCAGTTGCCCATGGTTTGAGTAAAAAAACATGAAAGGATAAGATGTAAAACTGGAGAAGGTATAGGTGATTTGCAGGGTTCCTCAGCTCTAGACTGGAGATAGGATAAAACACAATGAACACACAGGTTAAAAAGCTGCCAGTGGGGCAAGTTTGGGTCAAGGTTAGAGGATGTAAGGATGAACACTTGGTTGGTGTTCAACAGCTGGCTGGAGAATTCTGGGAGCTGAAATTCACAAGTCTTAAAGTTGCCAAGTTTGGGGAACCCTGCCCCAGAATTATATATAATCACTGCATGAAACCAAAGGGTTAAAAACATTAAGGGAGACTTTGGGACATGTTCTGTAAGAGAATTAATAAAGATGACCCATTTTGTTCCATTCTTGTTTTCTTTCAACACATTTTTTTTGGTCCTTCTTCTGATATTTCGGGAGAAGGATTATGATGGTTCTCAACAGCTAGAAAATGTGGCATTTCTTCTGCCCAGGTGTGGAGAAGGCAGATGTTGCAATATCAGTGGCCAGTAGGGGTTGCTGCTGCACTTTTGTGTTTGTGCGAAAAACAACATTAGCCAAAGCATATGCAGATGTGGCTCCTGAAATGTCTCACTTCTGCCTGGAATAGTGCAGGATTAAAGGAAATGGTTTATGTCCACCCCTTCTGCTTATAGTGGTATGTTCCAAAAAATTAAGAAACATGAATATGAGGATTACTGATGACCTGTCCTAGTCCTTATATTCAAATAGAGTATGGCCGTCCTCTTTTTCTCTTGTAGTCAGATGGTTTTGAAGGGAGATTTGAGAATTAATCAATGAGTTGGGGAACATTCCGTCAATGCATATTTGTCCAAATGCAAATACTTTTTTGATACCATGGCTTTGGAAACTCAAGATCAAAACAGGTTCTTGGAATGAACCCCAGACTGTCTTCGACTTTTAAACACCCCATTCTTGCCTCTCCCTTTCCTCCCACTCCAGGAAAATAATAGTTTTTAGACAACAACCATATAGCCAGTACAGTACTAATATTATACTAGTATATATAATAATCATAATAGTCAGTGGATATGTACAACTTTGATGAATGTATGTATGTACTGTTATGTATTGCTAGGTATGTAATATATTCACGCAGAACTCCTCACTCTTTTCAGGCAGAAGTCTCCATTCTGCCATCATCAGCTTCTCGTCATGGAAGTGGTGTCTCACAGTTCAAACAGTACACACTTAACCCAGAACGCACTTACAATGAGGCTAACAACTTAAACAGAACTACAACACATGAACCGACTCAGCACTGGCAAATAAATACCCGAAGGAAGCTAAACAGCGAGACGCTTTAAGCACCACACAACAGACACACACAACACACACAACACACCAACACACACACACACACCACACCACACCACACACACACACACAGCAACACACCACATCAGTACACTATCACTACGTGACTCACTCATATATATATATTATATAACTATAATCACGATCATTATATACACTATATACTATATAATCATAGGTACATATACTCGCTAACCTATAATAATATCATCTTCCTGCTGTTTACGCGCACTTCGGCGTATTATCCCACGTCGATTGCTAAGTTCTGTTAAATCCGGAACATTGTAGCACACGCGTTTCGAGACAATCCTCCATCATGCCATCATACAGGCTTCTGATAGGGAATCATCTGCCTGATGCGATGCAATGAGTATATTCTGCCTAGAAACCGTTGCACACACCTTAACAGTAACTACAGATGAGCTACACTTTAACAGAACTACATGACGACTGGGGAATACCCGAAGTGAAGCTAAAAGCACAACATGTAGAGTACCCGCTGACACACGGAGGTGTTAAAAAAACAAAACTTATAGCTACTATATAAATCTATATAAGTATATAATTAGTATATATATAATATATATATATACATATATATCATTAATCACAAGCTACTACTTATATCATCATATCTATCACTATAGCCAATGAGTATCAGTCCTCTCGTAATTCAGCATTGTCCATCCAGGGCCGTTGTCATCTAATTAGAAGAAATGGATTGCATGCGTGGGGATAAGATCATTCTGGGATCCTTGTCCTCTGGGGATTTAAGAAGTGGAGAGGAGTCCAGGGGGAAATACCATTTTGCTTTAGAAAAGATAATTGGCCGCACCTGAGTTAGTCCGAGACTCGCTTCCCACGGTTCTTCCTATCTCTCTTCCATTATCCCTGATCTCCAATAGGTAAAGAGAATCCCTTTGGAAGAAAGGCACAAATTTCTAGCAACTAATAACTCAGAACTCTGCGTTGAGCCTCACTTGCTCAGTATAATCCTAAGCATTCATTAAGCAGTCTCTCTCAGGCCCACAAACCTTCAACAACTGCTGCCAGACCCCTGAAGATGCGATAGTTCACTAGCCCTGGGAAGGAACAGTCACTCCTATGTAATCTTATGCGATACAATGCGTGGAGCGAACCTTGAGTATGATGGCAATGGACCTTGGTGGGTCCCAAGAAAATACTACTGGGAATAACCTTGGAAGCCTTGATAATCTATGCAACCCAGTAACCAGACCCATCAGGGACCATCGCCAACCTGATTTCTCCTGGAGTCCCAAGATTCAGGGAAGTGTACGTTGTTGACTATCCCTGGGGCTCTGTGAAAGACGAGAAGGCCATCCATATTTGTTGCATCTGGATAGGCGTAGACCAGTTCCGACAGCAATTTGAATCAGTTGGAAGTGAAGACGACAAAACACTTCATCTCTCAGCTTCACTACATTCTTCCTTTTTTTTCCTCCCCCCTTTGTGTATTGAATGAAACTTGAACCTTTAGCACAACACACTTGAACGTCTCTTTTTTAATTCTAAAGAAACGAGAGGAAGTGGGCTATCCCTATTCCATTTCACAATGTCCAGCTATTTACATGTAAGTTTTTTTTTCTTACATTCCTCCTGAGGATGTTTGCTAGGGGCTCGATCTAAAAGCTGCCCAAAGAAGAAAGCCGAGATCAATATTATTTCCAAAGAACCAGAAGGCAAACAAGAAACCATAAATGGATGGACAAACTAATGAGAGAAGCAACCTGTCAAGGTTTTCCCGGCAATTGCCCTAATTTAATCATGAGCCCTCTGAGCACAGCTACAAAAAAATCTTAAAAGCATTTATTAGGCCGAGCAACTATGCTCGGCACTATAACTTATAACTGAAGCCAAACTTCGGCAACATTAATTTATAGTCACTGTGATTCTGTCTTCCCACCTGGGCGGTCTCCCCTGGGGTCGTGTATCACTAAATCAAGGATTGAGTGATGACCCAGGTCGGGGCAGTATTAAAGAGACAAACCACAGTCACATGAAAACAAGTGAAGCTCACCCTTAATTTTCATTCTTCACTTTGCTTTCCGCAAGCTCCGAATATCTTTTGAATAAGAGAAAATAATACACACAGCCTCGGCCATCATTCAAGTAAGAGACAACGACAAAAGAATGGGAAAAAAGTCACCAATAACACTTATGTACTCAACTGGAGCGATGTCGGACAGTATCATCACTGGGATTCAACAAAACTCAGAAGAGAACTATAACTAGAGCCTAGAGATGATTACATGCTTGTTCTCAGCGGTCGGCCACTACGGCAACTCCCGTCCTCTTACTTCAGTTGTCAACAGCCTGCCAGCCCATGAAGAGGATCAAGGCCTCTCCTCCTGAGGAGATCAATGTCTCGTCCCTCATTCCTGCTCCTCTCGTGCCATAGCTCTCAGAGCAGGAGGGAAGCGAGGGATCGGCCGTGGGTCTCCTCTCTGCTTGACCATGCCAGCACCGGCCTGTGCCCTTCCCGCGCTCACCCCAACCGCCTCATGGGAGCTCACTTCCACTACATGTTGGCCTAGTTCCTTCCCTCTCCTCGAGTTCAAGTCTCCACCAGTGGGAGACACCAGATGCTCCAAATGCCAAACTATGTTTCATGCGGCCTGGGTATGCATCAATCACATTCTCCAATGATAAGAGTTTTCAAGGGCCAGTAAGAATTGCCAGTGAATTAGTTACTATCTTTTTAAGCTAATACGTGGAAATGTCACTTCTGGTTTTAACTGACTGCCCTCCTCTTTCAGATTCCCCCCGCCCCCCGTATCGGCAACTCTAAAACAGGCAAGAATTGCTTTATGACATACGATATCAAACACTAGAACTAACGGAAAATTTTCCCTGACAAGTGAGAACAAATTCATAATTGAAATGGCTTGCACTTTTAGAATTGTGAGTGGGCTCTGTCACTGGAGGCTTTCTGAGAGGTTGGCAGAGCCATTTCCCAACTCCGAGAATGCATTCTTTGTGGAGAGAGGGGATATAAGACCACTCAGTGGCCTGACCCGATATGATTAATTTCCCATGCGTCTTTTCTTTTACAGCTATCATACACGTATGACGTCGCGACATGAGTTCTCACGGAAATTTACTTTCTTTGCTTTCTTAGAAAGTTACGATATAAGAGCTCTAGTTCAATTGTATATACATCATATTTAGAAGACTTAGATCGAGAGAGCAGCAATTTATGGTTATTATTCTCTTTCTATCTAATATATTTGAAATCAAGAAGAAAGCAACCGTAGAACTAAAAGAAATTTTCCTGACAGTCGAATACAGATTAAAACACACCTTGTCACAGGAAGTTAGAGCTGCGTCATCAATAGATTTTTTAAGAAGGTTTGCGGACAGGCTATTATGTCTACATGGGGGGGTTATCCATGCCAAGCAGTAGGGATTGGACTAGATGACAGCTCCGAAGGTCCCTTCCAACTCGGCATTTGTCATTGCCGTTATTCTACTTAATAGTGCTCATGATATAAGAAGGATTTGCTGAAAGGAAATAGAAGAAATAAAGAAGAAGGTGTCCGCCGAGGGAACAGGACGGATGGGGTGAGAATTTTAATTGGGAAGTTTTTAAGTCTCCTCTTCCACACTTTCAAAAATCCCGCTGTAGTGCGGAAATGAGCCCCATGGTCATTTGCGTGTAAACTAAGCAGACACAAAAGGCTTCTGTGGGAAGAAAAATCATTGTAGAATAATGGGTGCAAGATCGTCCATTTGCGATGAAGGGCCATGCTGCACAGAGAGGATTATTAGAAGGACAGGGATGGAAGAAGATCTGCCAGAAGCGTTGTTTTTTCTCCACTTGGCAAGGATAGTATCCTTGCCAACGTTGCCTAACCTCCCGGGCCGCAGGCCTTGATTTTCCTTGGCAGTCCTTTCCTCCACTTACTGCAATCGGTAAGCAATTGGCCAAGAAGAATCTGCTTGTGACTTCTCAAAGAACGAGGTTCCCTTGGGGAATGGATGAGCGAGCAAAGGAGGTGGCATTAAGACATTACCACAGTAGTTGCTTTCTTTTTCCTCTCCACTCACTCGTTTCTCGATCTCTGCACCCTCCATCGTTATCGGTGATGACTTTTGATGAAAAGCATTAGATGGGTGCAGCTCCACTTTCTGGACTCAGGCCTCCCTCCAGTTCTAGTTACCCCTGCGTGGGAAACCATTTGCCGATCACCTGCAACAACAACTCAGTTTCCCACCGCATTGCTTCGGCTATCAAGCAGAAAGGAGGACAAGCCCCTCGTTTTGTCCACTGTGATTGGCTGCAGCAGCAGGGGAGACAAGGATCCAAATCGGTTCCCACTGCCACCAGATCTGGGGTACAATCCTATCTTTGACCCATCACCAATGTGCAAGCTCGAAGAGATGCAGAGCAGCATTAGTTATCTGTGCCCTAGATGGAAACAGTGGGCTACTGAGTTGCCACTGTGGTAAATTCTTATGGGATGTGTGACAAAAACCTTCCAGTCTTTCTTTCACCACTCAAACGTAAGCGCCAAACACCCTTCATGTAAACCCTCCTGTCTCTCCTGCTAGATCTAAACACCATTTGTCTGAATTGTGAAAAAGCGCTCACAATTTGGGAATGATAGTATTGGAGAAAGCGATATAAAAATGGTTTGTTGACTTATGTTATCTGAGCAACTCCGGTTGTAGGAGTGGCTGTGGCAAATGGTCATTTGACTTGGACGGATGTATATCGTATCCTTCCCTCCTCTACCATAGCGGATAGGAGACAAAGCCATCTTTATCTTGCGATTTCGCAGAGCATGCATGAACTGCCAACGAAAAATAAATTCCAGACAGATTTGAGATTTAATTTTCGGCATTTGGCTTGGAGGAGTTAAAATTGGGCAGTTCGGATTCTTAGTTGTTTTCGGTACAACGTAGGATAAAAAAATACACCACACCAGAGGAAATAATATAATAATGTGTTCTGTTCAGCTTCCCTTGGCGGTATTATCCCCAGTCATTGTAGTGCTTTTTAAACGTTGTCAGCAACGTTTCAGCAGAATCTCATCTGCCATCATCAGGCTTCTGTAATGAGTTGTAATCTGAGCCTGAATCCGATCGGCAATGATGAGATTCTGCTGAAAAGACGTTGACCTCACAACTTTAAAAACAGCTACAACGACGTGGGATAATCCCAAAGAAAAGCTGAACAGCACAACAGTAAGTACCCGCCAAAAAACTTTTTTTGAAACATATATATATATATATATTAATATATATATATATATATATATACTTGCGTATAATATATATATATATATATATAATATATTCTGTAATAACTTACATGTTATCTCTTGCCATGCTATGCAGATAAATAGAATGTTTATAATTGCCAGATTACATGTAAGCCATTTCCATCGCTTCAATGTAAAAAGTAGGACAATTTGAAGAAACCATTGCAGCAAGACTTCCCCTGATCCACAGGTAAATGAGGTCCACGTTTTAATCTAGGAAGCTTCTTTAAGCTCTCCCCCACAATTCTTTCCAAATCTTATGGCCAATGTGGCCCTCTGGCACCAATTGGCTAACATTAGAAGATCTGAGAAATGCTTTGGCGGACTAAAATATTGGCTACGAACCAATCGAGTGCAGATCATATATTTGCCATGAACAGCTATCAAGAGGCATTTAAGGAAAGGAAAGGAGAGAAAAAAAATATATTTTTCTTCCCTAGAAGGGATAATCCCTTTGGCCAAAGTTAGATCATGGGTGGGCCTGTGACTTGCTGCACTCCTCGCTTACTGCAACAGGTAGAGCTTTTCCTCCGGCCGAGCAGATGGATATTTGGTTATAAATCTCATATTGTTGGGTTGGAAAAGTTGGAAAGGATCAGGAAATCTCAAGTTATGTGATACCTTTCTACCTGTTAATCTATCTTAGCTTGGACAAGCAATAACAACCAAACTAAATAAATGAATAAATATTCTTTCTTTCTCTCTCCCTAACAGTTTATTCTGATGGTCAGTCCTCCTTGCGACTCCAAGCCTCCCTCACGCTCCCAGGTTTGTCCGCAGGCTGGAACCATGTACCACTCCACCTGCTCAAGCAAACAGAAGTAACAAGCCACCGATTAAGGCTGGTGTCGCAACAGAAAGTCAGGCACCAGCCCACTCGCTTTGTCACGTCGTGATGGTTCGCAGGTAGCAGGGGAGAAGGGATTCCCGAAATTCGGTTCACTGCCACCGCGATACTGGACGACAGGAGTCTTATGACCCATCACCAATGCGGAGCCGGAGACGAGGCAGATTATTACTTGTGTAGTCTGGAGAAAGGAACAATGCGTTCCACCAGTGGTCAAATTCTATGAGAAGATGCGACAAAACCTCCTCTTCTTCCATCTTCAGCATGAAAACACAGTAAGCGCAAACATATCTGTGACCAGTGACTTTTGGGCAGAGGTGCGGCTTTAGCCAGTTTTGACCAGTTCTGGAGAATGTAGCAGAAATTGGGAGTAGTTCGAGGAACCGCGCCAATCCCACCTCCGACTGGCCCATGACCAACTTTCATCTCTCTCTGCCTCCCATTGAGTCCCAGTGATCAGCTGAGGCTCTGCTTTGGTTGAACCTGCCACAGCGAGAACGGGAGCTGGGGAAGGAGGTTAGTGGGGCGGGGGGGGGAATGGGGATTTTGCAGTAACCTTCCCCTGCCATGCTCACCAAACCATGCCCACCAAGCCATTCCATGCCCACCAGGCCATGCCCACAAACCGGTAGTAAAAAAACCCTGAATGCCACCACTGGATTGGGGGAACTAGAGCTGCAAAGACAGTAGAGAAACTCCTGCAGCTACTGTCAACTTCGAAACAGGCCTGTCACAGCCATCTTTCCATTTCACAGCTTGCCACACATTGGGGGGAGGAGGCAGCTCAGGAATGTCAGACCAGACAGCAACAACAGATTCACGCCATGGTGGGAACCAAGGTCACTGCAACTGGCACTGATCAGAGACTGAGTGGAATAGCCAAGGAGACGCCAGAACACCTACTTGGGCAATGGGACCAATTAGGCAGAAACCATGGGTAATATTTAGGGCTGGGTTTGGTTTTCATCCGTGCCGAAAGTATCTCTTCAATAAAACAGTTCTTTGAGAAAACGGAAACTCTCGAGAGTACTGCATTAGTTGGGTTCATTAGTCAAAACTTGTGGTGATCTAGAGGGGGAGCTCTGGCCTCACAATCAAGAGGCTATGAATTCGATCCCAGTAGAGCCAGATATTTCTTTCTCTGGGCACCATGGGAATATATCTGCTGAATATAACTCTGCATTGGTGACAGGAAGGGCATCCGGCCAGTAAACACTTAGCTCCATTCAATTGCCCAGACTCCACCCCAATGCAAGGGATTATGGGGTCATTAAAAGATGATGATGATTAGTCAGAAGCTTGACATCTGTAAAAGTCTCTCTGTCCCTATGAAGGGGGATGTTAAATACAGCTATATGGAAGATAAAAGGGAAGGGAAAAGCCCACATACCCACAATCTGAGTCCCCCCACATGGTTTGAGTGAAAATTATCAAAGAATAACATGTAAAATTGGAGAAGCTGCAGATGATTGGCAGATGATGGGATAAAAGCAGGAAGACACAGGCTAAAAAGTGGCCACTGGCACAAGCTTGGATCAAGGCTAGAGGAAGTAATGATTGGCACATTCACATGTGGTTCTCCTACATTCAATGTTGAACTGTACAGACCACGTGCTAAATGTTCTTAATGGGAGAAATGAATGAGCCACTGAAAAGATGAAACTCTTCTGATGAATGGGTACCTCCTCTACCTCCAGTAAAGCATATCAGTAAAGCCAAGAAGGAAAAGTACAGACAAGGATGACCCAGACTTAGATATAATTCTTGACTTTGAGACAATTAGAATAGGATAGAATAGAATAGAATAGAATAGAATAGAATAGAGAATAAAGCCCACAGACCCATAGCCTCAGCCTCACCCTGAGCTAGAAATACACATTTTGAGAGGAGAAGGAATAAAATTGTAGAAGCTAGAGATGACGTTCAGATGGTTAGACACCAGACTGGACATTGGGGAAAAGGGAAGATATAGGCTAAAAATTGCCCCGCCTGGGGCATGTTTACCCCATGACTGCAGGATGTAAGGATGAAGAGTTCATAAAGATGGACACTCTTGGGTGGTTCTCCTAAGTTAGACGTTGAGCTGAACCAACCACATACCAAATGCTCCTACCAGGAAAAATGAATCAACCACCGAAAACATGAAACACTTCTGATGAGCATGTACCTCCTTCCACAACCTCAAACCCATCACTAAAGTTGAGAAGGACAAGTCGAGAGAAACCTGATGACCCTGACTTATATGTAATCTCTACCTAAAATGTCCTTCTTCAAATCAAAGCATTAAAAACAAGGGAAGCTTGGGGAAATCTTCCATAAAAGAATTAGGAAAGAAGGCTTATTTTTATTGCTCTTCCCTTTATCTTTCCTCTCTTCCTTTCCTGATATGTCAACAGAAGGAAGACAAGGGTCTTCAAAGGACAGAAAAGGCTGCATTTCTTCAGCCCAGATGGTGATAACACAGATGTTGCAACATCAGAGGCCAGTAGGGGCTGCTGATGCCCTTTCATCATTGTCCAAAAAATGACTTCAGCAAAAGCCTAATCCGGTTTGGCTCCTGAAATGTCTCCTCGCTTCCTCTATAATATGAGGTGGAGAAAAGCAATGATCTCTCACAGGACATATGAAATATGCAGGATAAAAGGGAATGGTTAGGTCCACCAACTCTGCTTCTGGTGGCTTTCTCCAAATAGTAAAAAAGAAAAGAAAAGAAAAGAAAAGAAAAGAAAAGAAGAAAAAGAAAAAGAAAAAGAAAAGAAAAAAAAAAGAAAGGAAAAGAAAATGAATTCTTATGACCTGCCCTTGGCTCTTATGTCCAAATGGAGTATAGGGCTCCTCTTTCTCCCTAGGTGTTACACAGTATTAAATGAAGTTGAACAATTTCATGCATTATTTCCATGTCAATTTCACCAATAAACAATTGTGTTTGATGAAAATTGACAAGTTTTCCTCTTCTCCAAGCAGCATGGTTTCATTTTTAATTAAGACCTTTTAATTCATCCCAGTTTCCAAATCTCCTCTATGCAAATGTTTCCTCTGGTCACTGGTTAACTCAGAAAACCTCAACATGCTTTTGGGAAAGAAAATTTTCTAACAGAACCAATGACGGCACATCACATTTGCATCGAAGGAGAAAGCAGGGGATTTAAATGAAAAGGAAGCAGAAGATTTGAAGAAGGTTATAATTTTCCTCAAGAGAAGGATATTCCTTGCCAAATTCACCATGGGTTGGGCTGTGATTTTCTTCATGCTCCTCACTTATTGCACAGGTAAAGTTTTCCAGGACAGAGAGAGAATTTGGCTGTGATTCTCATAAGAAAAAAGTTTTCTTGGAAATGGCTCAGAGCAAATGAAGGTGCATCAGTTTAACAATATTTCTTTTTTTCTCCCCTCACTCTTTCTCTCCCTACCTCCCACCATAAATTAAAGGCATTGATGGTCAGTCCAGCTGGACTCAGCCTCCTTCCAGCTCCGTGTCTCCTGGTGGAACCGTTACGATCACCTGCACAACAACTCACAGTTCCTACTGCATTGGCTGGTATCAACAGAAACCAGGAGAAGCACCTCGCTATATCCAATGTAGTGGATATAGCAGGGGAGAAGGGATCCCAAATCGGTTCACTGCCACCAGATCTGGAACAACAGGATCTTTGGCCATCACCAATGCGGAGGTTGAAGATGAGGCAGATTATTACTGTGGTAGCTGGAACAGTGCAGTTTCCCAGTTGCACTGTGGTAAATTCTTATGGGGAAGTGTGACAAAAACCTTAATTCCTCCTCTGAAACTACATGCAACATCCCTTGACCTATGACTGGGGAGACTTGAGCTGAAGATATATGTGAGAATGATCTGTTCTGAACAAACCCTGCTGACTGCTAGTTATTACATGTTCCTAGATGTGGCCGGTCTGGTTTTAATAATTTTTCCAGTATCTTCCCGTGTATTGATGTTAGGCTGATTGGTCTATAGTTTCCTGTGTCTGTTTCCTGGGTCTGAGAAGGGCACAGGGAAGCCACAGATCCATGGTCTCAGCCTCCTGGGATATTGGTACAAATTTTNGAGAAGGGTACAGGGAAGCCACAGATCCATGGTCTCAGCCTCCTGGGATATTAGTACAAATGTTGAAAGGAGAAGACATAGAATTGGAGGACCTAGAGATCATCTGCAAGTGCTTCAACCCAAGATTGAATGTAGGAGACAAGGGACTGAAAAGAAAATGTCATTTTACAAACCAAAGGGTTAAAAACAACAAAGGAGGTTTTGGAACATCTTTTGTGAGAGTATTAGGAAAGAAGGCACTTTTTGTTCCATTTTTTTCTCTTTCAACGTATTTTTCCCTGTCTTTCTTCTGGAATTTAGAGGAGAAGAAGATGAGGAGAAGAAGGTTCTCCAAGGATGGTGAAAGCTGCATTTCTTCAGCCCAGGTCGGGAAAACACAGGTGCTGCAATATCTGTGGCCAATAGGGGTTACTTCCCCTCTTTCATGGGTCTCCAAAAAACAATTCAAACCAAAGGAAAGTCAGATGTGGCTCCTGCAAAGTCTAGTCTGTCCCACTATGGTAAGGGAGAGAGGAGGGCACTGATCCTCCAAATAAGAGGTAAAAAAATAAAAGGAAATAGTTTGGTTCAACAACTATTCTTCAAGTGACCTGTTCCAAAAAGAAAAAAGAAAAAAAAGAATATAAGTGTCAGTGTTCCAACTANAAACAAATCTTCATCCCAACTGGAGACATCCCGCCAGTCTCTCCCCTCCAGGTGCAGGGCAACATGTCCTTGAGTCTCTGAGAAAAAATGGTGTTGTGTCGAATCTTCTGCCTCACTTGGAAATCCCCCCCCCCAATTCCAAGGCTTTGCATGTGGGAGCCTCGGAAACTGGCTTCTGAGCAGACAATGAGGATGGCTTATGACCTGGTTAGCCTATGTATCCAAATGGACGGTGGGTCTTCTCCTTTTGAGGTCGAGTTACACAATGACATGTATCATTTCTCTGACAATTCTGCATATGAGGCGGTTTGTTTCAAGAAATATCCCAGTTCCTCAAGCAGCACGGAGTCATTTTTAATTGAGACCTTTTAATTCATCCCGGTTTCCAAAGCTCCAATATGCAAATATTTCATCTGGTCACTTGTTAAATCAGAACACCTTAGCATGCTTTTGGGGAAGCAAGTTTTCTAGAAGTACCAATGAGGCCAGTTCCCATTTGCATGAAAGGCAAAAGCAGGGGATTTATATGAAAGGGAAGCAGAAGATTTGAAGAAGGTTATAATTTTTCTCCAGAGAAGGATATTCCTTGCCAAAGTTCACTATGAGTTGGGCTGTGGTCTTCCTTGCACTCCTCACTTCCTGCAGAGGTAGAGTTTTCCGGGACCAGGAGAGAATTTGGCTGTGATTCTCATAAGAAATGGTTTCCTTGGAAATGATTCAGAGCAAATGGAGGTGCATCAGTTTAACAGTATTTCTTTCTTTTTCTCCCCTCACTCTTTCCCTCCCGACCTCCCACTATTAATTTAAGGCATCAATGGCCAGTCCAGTTGGACTCATCCTCCTTCCAGCTCCATTTCCCTTTATGGTACCATTACGATCTCCTGCAAAACACAGAGTTCCCATCCCATTGGATAGGAATTTATATGTAATCTCTTAGAGATTACACTTATATGTAATCTCTACCTAAAACATCCTTCTTCAAATCAAAGTGATAAAAGCAAGGGAAGCTTTGGGAAATCTTTCATAAGTGAATTAGGGAAGAAGGCCCATCTTTGTTCCTCTTCCCCTTATCTTTTCTCTCTTCTTTCCCTGATATTTAAACAGAAGGAAGACAATGCTCTTCAAAGGTCAGAAAAGGCTGCATTTCTTCAGCCCAGATGGTGATAACACAGATGTTGCAACATCAGAGGCCCGTAGGGGCTGCTGATGCCCTTCCATCATTCTCCAAAGCAGGACTTCAGCAAAAGCTTGTCAAATATGGCTCGTGAAATGTCTCCTCGCTTCCTCTACAGTAAGGGGTGGAGGAAGGTGCTGATCCTTCACAGGACACATGAAAAATGCAGGATAAAAGGAAATGGTTTCTGCTTCCGGTGGCTTCCTCCAAATATTAAAAAAAGAAAAGAAAAAGAAAATGATGATTTCTGGTAATCTGATTTAACCCATATGTCCAAATGGAGTGTGGTGCTTGTTTTAGAAAAGCAAGTTTTCTAGTAGGACCAAGGAGGGCAGATCTCATTTGCATGAAAGGAGAAAGCAGGGGCTATTTAAGGAAAGGAAAGGAGAAGATCTGAAGAAGGTTATAATTTTCTTTCCTAGAAGGATATTCCTTGCCAAATGTTGACCATGTGGTCCTCCTTGTGCTCCTCACTTACGGCATAGGTAAAAAAAGAATTTCCTGGGCTAAGAGAGGATTTGGTTGATTGGTTCTCAGGTTGGTTCTCAGAACTTGACAACCCTTGATCTGTGACTGTGGGCAGTTGAGCTGAAGATGCAAGAGAGTAAGATCTGTAAGTTTAGTCTCTTCCAGGGAGGCAATAGGCACCGGAGAGAAGAGTTCATGGAAAACAAACAGGCCCAGGGCTCTTGTGGCCTGAGCAGAAACTGTGAAAGGAACAGATGAAAAATGGGAGAAGGAAGAGATCATTTGCAGCTGGTTTAGCACTGAATAGGAGGAAGGGTAAAAAGGATTGTAGGAGGACATGACACTAAAAAAAAGCTGTCACACGGGCAGGTTTGTGGCATGTCTGGAGGACGTAGGGATGAACTCTTAGTAAAAAATTTCACACTCCTGTGTGGTTCTCCTACATTAGATATGGAGCTGAGCAAGCATGCCAATATTTGCTTACTTGGAGAATTGTACCACCCACTGGAAATGTGAAAGTCATCCTTTACCACAACCCCTTGTCTTACTTGCTATATGGAATTTCTGCATTCACTATAATGGGTCTCATAGCAATCACAAGTTATAACTTCTATTCTGAAAACAAGTGGTTTGGGAATATCTCATCAGATCATGAAACCAAGTAGAGTGTTTAAATATAGAAGTTTCCAGTGGTGGGATTAAAATTTTTTTACTATCAGTTCTGTAGGTGTGGCTTGGTGGACATAGTGTGGCTTGGTGGGCCTGGCAGGGGAAGGATACTGCAAAATCCCCCTTCCCTCCCCACTCCACTAACCTGCTTCCCAGCTCTGTTCTCCTGGGCAGGGCAACCAAAGAAGAACCCAGCTGATCAGCTGGGACTCAATGGGAGGCAGAGAATAGATGGGGTTGGCGGGGCCAGTCAGAGGTGGCATTTGCCGGTTCTCTGAACTACTCAAAATTTCCACTCCCAGTTCTCCAGAGCAGGTCAGAACCGGCTGAATACCAACTCTGGAAGGTTCCCCTTATCTACCAGAGGGGGAATCTGGCATTGAGACCTTTTAATTCTTCCTCCATTTCCAAATCTCGTCCATGCAAATGTTTCCCTTGGTCACTGGCTAAACCAGACAAATAGACAACACTATGGTTTTGGGGAATTATTCTAGAAGAACCAATGAGTGCAGATTCCATTTGCATGAGGAGGTGAACTCAGGGCATTTAAAGGAAAGGGGAAGATTTGGTTATAATCATCCTCCCTGAACAGATATTCCTTGGCAAAGTTGGTCATGGGTTGGGCTGTGGTCTTTGTTGCATTCCTCACTTACCTCACAGGTAAATTGCCCTGGGCCATGAGGGAATCTTCTTGTCATTCTCATAAGAACTGGGTCCTTTGCAAATCTCTAAGAGCCAAGGAAGGTGCATCAGTTTAACAGTGATTCTTTCTTTCTCTCCCCTCACTCTTTCTCTCCCACTGACTCTCTTGAAAGGTATTGATGGCCAGTCCCCTTGGATTCAGCCTCCCTCCAGATCCGTGTCCCCAGGTGGAACCATTGCAATCTCCTGCACAACAACTCAAAGCACCAAGAGTGTTTCCTGGTTTCAACAGAAACCTGGAGAAGTCCCTCACTACGTCCATTGTAGTGGCTGTAGTAACAGAGGAGAAGGGATCACACATCGGTTCACTGCCACTAGATCTGGGAACACAGGCACTTTGACCATCACTGATGCACAGGATGGAGACGAGGCAGATTATTACTGTGCTAGCTGGGACAGTGCAGATACCATGTTGCACAGTGGTGAATTCTTATGGGGAAGTGTGACAAAAACCTCCTTTCTGCCTCTTCAACCTGAAATAAGAAACAACATACCTTGACCGGGGATTCTGAAAAGACAGAAGAGAAACATCTGCTTGCTCATTTCCAGCTGCAAAAAAATCTGTCTGACCCCATTAAGGGGGATGATGGATACTGGAGTATGGAAGAGGAACAGTGGTGGGCTTCAAAACTTTTTATTACTGGTTCTGTGGGTGTGGCTTGGTGGTGGGCATGGCTTGGTGGGCATGGCAGGGGAAAAATATACTGCAAAATCCCC